>CM046046.1:13274572-13579252 GCA_025215565.1 Flaveria ramosissima | reverse complement strand
TTCAAATTCCAGCTCAGAGGCTCCACAACCAGATAAAGATACCTCAATTGTGGAAGACAACAATGGTGATGGTGAAAGTGATCAGGAATTCCTTGATGCTAATAACCATACCATAGATGACAACATCAATGATGTCACACATCATTGGATCAAGTTAATCTTGATAAGTGTGGTGCTGCGGAGGGTGAATCATCTATGCCAGATCTAAATTTCTCAAATTTGGATCTTTCTCAGTAACTTGCTGTGATCCCTCAGCTTAGGATCCACAAGTCTCACCCACCACAAACATCATTGGAGATGTTGTCACAGGGGTAAGAACAAGAGGACAAACCCATGAAGCAAATGTTTGTCTTCACTCTTGTTTCTTATCTCAGATAGAGCCAAGAAAGTTGATGAGGCTCTAAAAGATGGAAGTTAGGTTGAAGCTATGCAACAGAGTTGCTTCAATTCAAAAGGCAAAAGTTTAGAACCTTTGTCCTCTTCTCATGGGAAGACTACCATTGGAACCAAATGGGTGTTTAGGAATAAGAAGGATGATAGAGGCATTATCATCAAGAACAAGGCAAGACTAGTTGTTCAGGAACACCACAAGAAGAAGGGATTGACTACACTGATGTCTTTGCTCCTGTAGCAAGACTAGAAGCTGTTAGGATATTCCTGGCATTTGCTGCATCCAAGAACTTCAAGGTCTTTCAACTTGATGTAAAGTGTGCTTTTCTTATATGGAGTGATTGATGAAGAAGTTTTGTCAAATAGCCACCTGGTTTTGTAGACCCTGATCATCCTGATTATGTCTGCAAGCTTGATAAAGATCTTTATGGGCTGCATCAAGCACCCAGGAAGTGGTATGAGACATTGTCTGAGTATCTTTGTAAACATGGATACAGGAGAGGTACCATAGATGGAACTCTCTTCATCAAAGGATAGGGAAATGACTTATTGCTAGTTCAAGTGTATGTAGATGACATCATCATCATCTTGGCTCAACTAATCCAAAGCTCTGCAAAGACTTTGAGAAGCTGATGAAAGACAGATTTGAAATGAGTGCAATGGGAGAACTCAATTTCTTTATGGGAATTCAAGTGAAGCAAGTTGAAGATGGCATCTTCATAAGTCAGTCAAAGTATGTTCAGGACATACTCAAGCGGTTCAACATGACTGATTGTAAGATTGCTAAGACACCCATAGCCAGAACCCACTCCCTTGGACCTGATCTTGAGGGGGTGGTGTAGATGAACACTTATACAGGGCTATGATTGGGTCTCTTATGTATCTTACAGCTAGCAGGCATGATATCATGTTTGCTACATGTATTTGTGCAAGATATCAAGCCAACCCTATGATGTCTCACCTCATCACTGTCAAAAGGATTTTAAGATACCTCAAAGGTGCTTCAATCTGTATGCTTATATAGATAGCGATTATGGTGGTTGCAACATGACTGCAAAGTCTACATCTGGGGGATGTCAATTCCTTGGTGGAAGGGTTATCTCATGGCAATGTAAGAAACAATCCTGTGTGTCTGCATCAACTGCTGAGGCTGAATACATTGCTGCTGCAAGTTGCTGTGCTCAAGTGCTTTGGATTCAAAATCAGATGCTAGACTATGGATTTAACTTCAAGAAGACTCCTATCCACATAGACAACAATAGTGCTATCTTTATCACTGAGAACCCTGTGCAGCACTCAAGGACCAAACACATCAATATCAGGTATCATCTAATAAGAGATAACTATGAAAATGGATTAATTAAACTAGTCAAAGTTCATACAGATGAACAATATGCTGATCTGTTTACAAAAGCTTTTGATGAACAGAGATTTAAATATCTAATATCAGCTATTGGGATGATCAACTTTGAGTAGATCTTTTCTTAAAACTAATTCTAATTATTTCTTAAAAATGTGTGGTCTAAGTTGTCTAGTTTATCACTTTTATAAGCTCATGTTTTCTTTGGATATCAAATCCTTTTTGAAGACTTTCCTTAGATTCTTGAAAATTTTTTGATCCTTCGGAAGAAAATCATGTCTTCAAAATAAATAACTGTCTAAGAAATTTTACCTTCGGAAGAAGTCTAAATCTATCTTTCGAAGCTTAAATACTTGTCTCAGACACTTATTTGTTTTTAAGGACTTTTTCCTTCCGAAGCAAAATTAACTCTCGGAAGCTTTGTTGTTTTATATACAAAGCATTCAAGTGTTTATTTCTCTTCTCGAAGCAAAATTTCAAGACTCTCAGGAAAATCTTCCGAAGTCATTTTATCTTCGGAAGCTTTTCGAATTCCAAGAAAAGTACTTTTTGAGCAAAAGTAAACTACTTTTTCAGAGGTGGGACCGACATTTGGATTTCGAAGTTTATCCTCTTTTATTAACTTTGGTTCAAATCCTTTCACATAAATACCCAACGGTTCCCCCTCTTCCTCACTATCTTCTTCAATTCTACTATTCCTCAAACCTAATTCCCAAAACCGCCTTTGCTTTTCACCTTTCTTCATCCTTAAGCTTCTCAAATGGCCAACCTTAACCGCAGAAACAACCCAGATTTCTCCATGCAACTTCACAGGTAACATAACCAGGTTGCTCTGTTAAGCTCTGAGAAATATGAAAGTTTCTCAGAGATTTGCCAGTTCTTAACTCTATCAAATTACTTCACCTCCCTAACCATTGATCCTACTCTCTATGAGGATCATCTGCTTGAATTCTGGAAGACCTGCCAAGAGGTCATCATGGATGGGGAGAAGGCACTGTCTGCCACAGTGCAAGGGAGGACAATCTTATCACTCCGGCCATCATCACACCATTTGCAGCTGGATGATGAAGAAGGTGAGTTGTCCTTCCCAAAGGAAGCTGTCACTCATTCCTTTGAGCAGATGGGATATGAGGGAGATTTCTATGTAAAGACCTTCAGGAAAGGGAAGGTCTCATCCCAGTGGAAATACCTACTGCATGCGGTTATCCACAACTTGTCAAACAAGCATGAAGGGTGGGACCAGATTCTTGAGGATCTCTCCTTCATAGTGCATGGAATGGTTCAAGGGGTCAAGTTCAGGTACTCTCAATTTGTCTATACCATTTACTTGCTAACTGGACTCCTTAGAGTATTATATGTTTCCTAGATATGTTCAACACATTCAACTGTGAACTGGGCTCACAGTTGAGGGAAACAGATAATATTCTTAAATTGGGACAGATGAAGCCCGGCATCTTTAAAATCATGAAGAAGCCAACAATAGGCTTCTCAGGGGTAGAAACAGCCCTTGTCCCAAAATGTTAGAGCTCATTGCTCAAGGTGAAAACCTAGCCAACACAAGCTAGTGTTGACCCACACCTTCTACCTCTCAACCACTAAAAAGGCCTCAAGTAACCCTCACCTACCAAAGAAAATCCAAACAAACCCCTGCTCAAGCTATTGAGTCTGTGCAGGTCCCATATACTCACCTTTACAGGAGGAAGTGGACACTAGTGCTCCCACTTCCCCTGAGGAGCAAACCACTCCCATCTCTTCAACTATCAGGGCTGAGGTTCCTCATGCTCACCCTGATGAGCTCACAAGCCCAACAGCCTTAAGCCTTCACTCTGAGTCTCAACACTCAAGTGAACAACCTTCAGGGGACAGTTACCATCCCCAACCCTTAGATCTAAATCAACCCATTCTCAACCTATCCTTCTATACTGATGAAGACTTAGGATTCAGTGAGTACCATGAGTCTCTCTTCTCTTCTCCTACTCAATTAGAGATGAGTACTCCTGAGTCTCCTCAGTCTAGCCTACATCAGTCACCTATAACTGAGGTGGACACTTCTGAACCTGTTCAGGATGTCCATAGGGAAGAGGCTCTCACTTCTGCAAGTGATTACATCATTAAGACCTCAAACCATGGCAACTCAACCCACTAACATCTCAACTGAGATTGCTTGTGAGCAGAGGAAAACCAGCAGCCAAGAACCTCAAGCTGGTGGTGAGAGAGAGGACTTTGGTCCAATCATCTTATCCCCCAATGATTCTTCTGTTGAAGAAGAGGGGAATCTGAGACTAATGGTGCACAAATTGTCCAAAACATGCACTTACCTAGTCTTAAAGGTCAGTCACCTTGAATCTTAGGTGACTACCTTACACAACAGGGTCAATGATCAGCTACTTGAGATTTCATATCTTAAGGAAAAACTAGTTGGGAGATCTTTAAGAAGAGCTCAACCAGGAACACAAGAACCCGTGGATGTGATTGATCTATCCTCCAGCTCACCTATGCAAGTGGGTGATGCTACCAAAAAGGGGGATAAAGTCATTGCAGCCATAGAACCTGGGAGTTCTTCACAGAGAATGGATATTGAGGACTCACCATCCTCACTTGCAATTGTGCATTCTCAGCAAATTCCTCAAGTTCACATTAATGTGGACTCTATAGACTCTATCATCAGGAGTCTCTTTGAGGAAGGTATACCAAGGGCTGTGTCATCCCCACCTCAAGGAACTTCAAACTACATCATTAGGTGGAGGTATGATACTGATAGAAGAGCCCTTATTCTTCACAGAGTTCAAGGGCAACAAGAAGTATTTCATTTTCAAACTTTGAACTTCTATGAAGGTCTGTTACTAGTCAACATGCCACTTGTCAACCCAAGCAACTCAAGACAAGCTAACAGATTGGCTCAAAGAATCCAAGACAGGATCATTGCAGAGTTTAGCTTAAGAAGGAGACTTAGGCAATCAGGTAATGCCATCAGTCAACTGGATGTTGAGGTAGACCCTAAGATTAGTTTCATAAGGGAAACCTTGACTGAAGGCCCAGTGGCAGAACCTGAGACCCCTGTCTCATCATCATCAACTGCTGCAGAGATCCACATTCCTTCTGAGACACCTGCTGGTGAAGGTGCTTCTCAACCTCTCTCTGGCCAGAGCATGGATGCTATACCAAGCAATGAAGGCCAAACCTCTATCCACCCTGAGTCACAAAGGTCTATTGGTGACAAAGAGAAAAGGATTTTGACTCCTGAGGAGATTGAGGAGGAGGAGAGAGAGAGGAAAAGGAGGCTGATGGGAGAAAGTTCCTCTGATGAGTCTTCAAGACTCATGGAGTCTGCTATCAGGGCTGCCCCCAGACCAGATACTCAGAATGATGAGGTAAGGGCAGTCAGGATAAATTATCTGCAGTCAAGGAACTATGATATAGACAATATCATTTCTCTCCCCTTAGAACAACTAAATGAACTGGCTGACATGGAAGTGTCAAGAGAGATGAAAGAAAAAGATGATGCAAGGTTACTTCTCCAATTCAAAGAAGAGAAGAGACAGAAAAGACTCTACAAGCATGCTCCTACTCTCTCCCCAGTTCAAGAAACCCCTGTACAAGAAGATATGGTTCAACAAGAACCTCAGGTAGACAAAGAAGAAGATAGGATCAAAATGATCAACTACTTGAGTGCCACAGGCTTCTATCAGGCAGATGCACTTCTTCCCTTGTCCTATGACTGTGCTGAGTTTGAGTACTTAAAACAACTTGAGCTTGAGTTAGTCAAAGAGAGAAAGACAACTAAGAAGAAACTAAGGGAAGAGGCTGCAAAGTCAAGAGCCATCATCCAAAAGAGTATGAAGAAATCTGCTGACAGACAAAGGATGATGAGCTTCTTGAAGCAGTATGGATTCTCCGGAAGGAGACTTGGCCCTATGTCTCTATCCATAATGGATGAGCATATAAGGGTAATCAAGCAAAAATCAAGAGTGGAGAACTAATTGACTTACACTCTCTTCCAAGTCAAGTCCCACCTGAAATGGAGGTTAAGGTTGAACAACCTGAGACAACACAACCCGGACCTCCTGCTGAGCCTCAGCAAGCTTCATCTTCTGATCCACAGCAGGGTCAACCTCCCTCTCCTTTTGAACCTGAGAGAGAGGAAGTCCTAACTGAGAGAGACAACAGAGATCAATCTGGTACTGCAAGCCAGTCTTCTCAGTTAAAATCTTCAAAGAGGAAGAAGAGGATGGCTTCTAAACCAAAGTCTAAAAAGAAGAAGCCTAAATCATCTACCTCTACACCTCAGGCTGAGTCAGATCAACCTGAGGAAGTACATGAAGAGGCAGCCCAATCAACTCCAATGCAAGTGGCTCCTCTTGCAGCTGAGACACCCATCTTATCCTGGACCTTCTCTACCAATCCAGAAAGATGGCATGTAATCAGAGATCAAGGTGTTGAGAATGTCTATACATGGCAAGACGTAATCAACTTACCTCTGCATGATCTCTTTGAGATGAGAAGATACTATGAAAGTCTGAATGATCCTGACCATCTAATGAAGAAGGGTATGGTCATCATTGTGCTAAAGACTACTAACATCTGAAGATCTTCTAAATGTTTTGGTAGCATCAGCCTAGGGGGAGTTTGTAAGGATTCCTATAAGTCTGATGCAAACCAAAACATCCAAAGTCTCTCTGCAAGCAATGCACTAAAGAACTGAAGTAGAATTGCTTCGAAAGTTTTACACCATGTACTAGAAATATTCTAAGTGTAAAATCTTCCGAAGCCAAGACCAATATCTTCCGAAGCCAAATATGAAGTCTTCCGAAGCCTTAGAGACAAAGTCTTTCGAAGCTTCATCTTATGAAGACAGATTTCTTTCGAAGACTTTTAGTAACATGCTTTATCTTATGTATTGTTCCATAAAGCTGGACACCTTTCCGCTGCATCTCTGTAAAGTCACCAACTTACATGAGTTAGTGAAAAGGTCCATGCTTTTGGTAACTGTACATTGAGGTCTTGAGTCTCTAACTTTCTACTTTATGTACTTTATCCTTTTTGTAATAGATAAGGATGTGAGCTATGGCATGTCATAGTCACAAGGTCAAAAGGCAGATATGCCTTTTGATTCTACAATTGATTTTGTTTGTGTCTAGTCAATTGTATCCAGTTGGCTTTCAAAGTATAGCCGGCTGTAGGTTGTAGTATAAGTATTCCATGTTCTAGTATCTTTCTTTATGCTTTGTAACACTTGTAATAGAACTTGAGAAAGTAATATACTGCATCCTTGAAACCCAAATCTCTTGTTCTGTCTCTTACTTGTTACTTGGGTTCTTAGTATCATTATTATGGTTAATCCAGTTTACTGTTTGATTAAGTTTGGTTAATCTTCTCTTTGTGTTGTTGTGTTGTAGGTGACCACCCTTCACCGGTCCTGCACTGATATACTTTGATACCAACTGGAAACCTATGAGTAAAGGAAATACTACATTGCTAAAGACAATGTATCTTAAATAAAATATCATCTAAGATATGGTAGTCATGGCATGTCCATGACTTACCTTTTGTCACCAATTAAAGTTGGTAACTATACCAACTGATAAGGAATGAACAGTGGAATAAAATTTGATCAACTACCTGGGCTTGGGAAAGCACCATGCAGTATCTCAGAGATTTGCAGCGGAGTGTCAGAAGGACCATACTTATGTCCACTGGTTCATAGTAGGTTCTTCCGAAGGTTAACTGACTTTGGAAGAACAAGTTCTTCCGAAGCTACTTATACTTTGGAAGATGCTACTTCTTTTTGAGGCTTGAAACATTCTTCAGGTCTTTATACTTCGGAAGTCATTGTCTTGGTTTCTTCTAAGTGTTGAACTTCGGAAGAAGGACTTTGTCTTCGAAAGTTGGAGTTTCTCTTCGGAAGCTCCTTCAGACTTAACCTTCGGAAGCTCAGCATTTGCCTTCGGAAATTCTTCATTAGTTGCACTAAAATTGTCTAAGTGTTTGTTTTGGTTGCACCAGCCTTACTTGATCCAACAAACTCCCCCTAGGCTGATGCTACCAAAACTTCACTTGTTTTTGCTTATCAAAACTTTTAGCACCAGGGAAAAAAGATATTTATCTGTCTCTTTGTTCTTCCCTGAGGTGGTGCTGAGAAGTTTGTACAAATCATTCGTAGACAGGAGATCCAATCTGTCACTTTGAATGATATGTACCCTCTGTTGTTGCCCTCTGAAGAGAGTTAGTTGACGGGAGCTATACTCATACTCCAATCTAACTATGGACTCAAGTTCAGGACCTTCACTATAGGTTCATGTATGTTGTCATTGTTTTGCTAAGCGGATTTAAAGTCCACGTGATATCATCATGTTATTGATTATCTTCTTCGTCTACTTTCCTTAATTAGATCAATTGTTAGCTAAATTAGATAATCATAATATTCACAAATAATCTTTAATCGGCTAGATAATAACAATGACTTAGTATCAGGAGCTCTCGTGTTCACGGATCGACACTTGGTTATTACCAAAAGCTATACTACTATCCGATTGATACACTTGCCTATTGTGTGTGTAGTTAGTCATAATGTGAAAATCATTTTTATAAGTTTATAGCTTAACCGTGTAAAATCCATTGTTAAAATCTATATATCAAAGCGTATATCAATAATAATGCAATGTGTTGGTTTTAATATGAATAGATTGTCATAATGTTATTTATTGTTTCATTTATGGCAAGAATAAGATAAATTGAAATACCAAACCAGCAGACGTATAGTTAGTTTGGTTCTAGTTATAGTTAAAGTAGGACATGTATGTGAATGGAGGATGAAATATGATAATACGGACTACTATAGGGACGATATATGCAATAGAATTCATACGGGAATCCGAGAAAAAGACCCGACTTGATTCATTGTCAACCATCTTATCCTCTTCTCACTCACCAAACCCTCCTCAGTAACACTCCACTCTGCACACTGAACAAATGGCGTCGGAAGATCATCATCACCAGCATCAACATGTTCATGATCACCACCACCATGATCATGATCATGATCACGAGCACCATCATGATCATGATCATGATCATGAGAGCGGGTAAGCTTACGAAAACACCCAATGCTATTGATGATTTCGACATTCTAAAGTGTGGGATGTTATGTGTGAATCAGGTCATCATTTGTGGGGAAAGATGGGAAGATATACCACAGCCATGATGGTTTGGCACCGCATTCACACGAACCCATTTACTCACCGGGCTTCTTCAGCAGAAGAGCGCCTCCAATCGTCACCAGAGATTTCAGAGAGAGGGCTTTCACCATTGGCATTGGTGGCCCTGTTGGTACAGGGTAAACCCTTTTCTTTCTAGGATTACAAATCTTTTTTATCACAAAAATGTACCCATATTACATTGCATATGTCCTTTGTAATTTACTGTTTACATCAGTATCCCATCAAAAACATAATCTAGTTTTTACAAGGCCTGACCTGCTCTCAGGCATTTTGAAGTCATCATGTATATAGTTTTCAATATTCTTATTCTTGTTTTTGTTTTCCTCATTAACTTGTCATCTGGCAATGCAGAAAAACCGCTTTGATGTTGGCCCTCTGTAGATTTTTGCGTGACAAATACAGTCTTGCTGCGGTATATGATGGCAAATTCTATTATGTAGTTCATTTCGTTATATCTTATATAATCATTAATGATTCTTATGCTTTTTTCCAACTATTAAGGTTACAAATGATATTTTTACAAAAGAGGATGGTGAGTTTTTAGTAAAAAATGGAGCGCTTCCGGAGGAAAGGATACGGGCTGTGGAGACAGGTGGCTGCCCACATGCTGCAATCAGGGAAGATATTAGCATTAATCTTGGCCCACTTGAGGAGCTTTCTAATTTGTATAAAGCAGATATACTTCTTTGTGAATCTGGGGGAGGTAATTAACACCCTCACTATAGTTTGCTTGATTTAGGGGTTGTCTAGATGTGCGTTATAAAAACTGATTATCTGATTACTGTTATTGTAAGTCTCGTTAATCAGTATTATATCAGATGCAACAAATCATACTATCCAAGAAAAAACCAAGATTGAATATTTAAGTTTTCAATTTAGTAGGATTTTAAAGAATGTGATACGAACCCACTGTTGGGTCAGGTTCAATATGGGTAAGATCCGACCCGTTGTTGTGCTGATGGAGGGAAACCGGATGGAGGGAAACTTAATGGAGGGAAACATTCAATTTTTAGAAAGTGGGGTGGGTGCTCAAGAATTTAGGTGCTGAAATTAAGGGAGAAGTTAAGGAGGTATTAGTTTAAGTAGGATAGTTTGATGTTATTTGTTTAGTCTGTGTTTTTGGTTTATAAAAAGGAGGTTCATAAACCTTGTAATTGGAGATCACCCTTCTCGAACAGGGCCCTATCTGTATTGTTGTAGTTTAAGTTAATCAAGCCAACTTTTGAGTTCTATCATTTGGTTCCATTGCCGGGAAATCGAAGAAGCAAAGAGCATGCAGACCCGGATCAAGCTGATGAGCAGCAGCACTTCAACATAATCTATTGCCGCCCAGTTGGGCGCCATTGCCTCCAAGCTTGACGCCATAGTGTCGCAATTAAGGAGCGATGTTGCGACACTCAAGACCGTAATGTTTGGACACCCCTCCGATGTGACACTCATGTGGAATCGGGTTCGGGAAGAAGCTTGACTAGAACCTCTAGTATTGAGCCTCTATCATCTACACCAACACCAAAACAAGCCATACTACCAGTACCATCTTTGCGGCGAACTGCCATACCACCAGTCTCGACGCCCACACCAGCAACCATGCAAACTGCCACACCCCCGGTCTCAATGCCCGGTGGTAAGGCTCCGCGGAAGCAATTGGCACAACAGCCGCTCCTAAATTCAAAACAGATTTGAAATTTCAATGCAGTACGGTGGCTGCAGTTCAAGAGGCATTAGAAGTTGTTTTGGCTGGAACTTTTGAAGCTTTGAAACACAAAGAAATCGACCATCAGCCTTTCCTCGAATGGCTTATCGCTTGGCACAATAATTCCCTTCCTTTCGACTTGAGGACAAGTCGATTTTCTGGGCCGGAAGTATTGATACGAACCCACTGTGGGTCAGGTTCAATATGGGTAAGATCCGACCCAGTTGTTGCTTAAATGGAGGGAGGGAAACGGATGGAGGGGGAAACTTAATGGAGGGAAAAATTCAATTTTTAGAAAGTGGGGGGGTGCTCCAAGAATTTAGGTGCTGAAATGAAGGGAGAAGTTAAGGAAGTATTAGTTTACATAGGATAGTTTGATGTTATTGGTTTAGTCTGTGTTTTGGTTATCAAAAGTGAGGTTCAAAAACCTTGTAATTGGAGATCACCCTTCTCGAATAGGGCCCTATCTGTATTGTTGTAGTTTAAGTTAATCAAGCCGACTTTTGAGTTCTATCAAAATGCACCCACATTTTCGTGGTTACTAGTGCTTAAACAGGAAAAAGATATAGTTGGAATAATATGTGAAAAGATTCTAAAAGAAATTATTGCTAAACATTTTATGAAAAGAGAGTATTTTTGAAGTTGAAAGAAAATATACAGCCAAACAATATAAGATGGTCCTTTTTGGTTATTTTACCTACTAGTCGTTGCAGATAGTCAAGATTCAGTAACAACTAGTTATCGGTCATTACATCAATAAACTGATTATTTGATTCTGGTTACTCAGTATCAAATAATCAGTTTCAAACCACACATCCAAAACTCCTTTAGAATTAAGAATTCCCTTGCAGTTCATAGAGCATAATTTTGTTTGCTTCTTTATCCTGAACTGGGATCACATGCTTGTTTTCATTAAATTGTATGGTTGCAGATAACTTGGCTGCCAATTTCAGCAGGGAGCTAGCTGATTACATAATCTATATCATAGATGTTTCTGGTGGTGATAAAATTCCCCGAAAAGGAGGGCCTGGCATAACACAAGCTGACCTTCTTGTGTGTCTCCTGATCATATATAGCATTAAGCATCATAAAAATAGATCTATTTTTTATTAAATAAAATTTGGTTGAAAAATATATGATACTTATTTCTTTGTGTGTACTTTCAGGTTATAAACAAGACCGATCTTGCAGCAGCAGTCGGGGCTGATTTGGCAGTCATGGAGCGCGATGCACTTCGAATGAGAGATGGTGGTCCATTTGTATTTGCTCAGGTATGTTTGTTGCAATGTTTCTAATAGATATTTCATTCATTGGTTTTGGTATTTTGTTTCCAAATTTTAAAGTTTTCTTTTATGTTTGATGTGCACTTGCAGGTGAAACATGGGGTTGGTGTGGAAGAAATAGTACACAACATTTTGCAGGCATGGGAAGCAGCAACAGGGGCTAAACGGCGTTGATGCTGTTTAACTTTCAGTTATGGCATCATCATTCAGTACTTGTCTGTTTTCTGTTAGCAATGACTAATGTGGATTTTTCGTAAAAACCACATACTTTACAAGTTTGAAGAATTAGATACTTTGTTATGTGTATTTTGAGAGTAATGAACACATTAGGGTGCGTGGTAATCGAATAAAAAGCAGTTGTTTGGCTTTCTCAACTACTGTTTTGGTTATTGTCAGTTACTAATCATCATTTGAAAATGTCAAAGAGATACACTCCTTGATTTAAAAAAGCGCATGAGATACAGTAGGGAAGATGCTTCAATGGAGGAAGACCATGCGAGCCCTGGAAGCTTCCCATTTTCAAGTGCTCATCAGGCGCTCACCTCATGTATACGGTGGGAGAGATGAGCAAGCCTTTGCACACTAGATTTCTTAGACAGTCTTTTGTGTATCAAAATTGTTCACGAGATAACTCTATATGACAGTAATTAAGTTTTCAAAGTGTTCCACCAAAGTCATTTAAAAAATCACTCAATTCTCATAAGATGTTTAAAATTTTTAATGGTTTTCTGTAAGTGTTAATTTTTTTTGAAAAAAATTAATTGGTCTAAATGGAACATATTAGATCCTAAATACTATTAAATGATTATTAACTTAATTTTCAATTTAATGAAATATTAACACTTTTAAGTAAAAAAAATTAACTACTAATAAGAAGTAATAATGAATAAAGAAGTCACGATATAATAATCAAAGTTTCGTAGTTTTTTAATGTTAGTCAAACTTAAAAAAATCGTAAAATAGTATTAAGTTTCGTGTTTGTTTCATTTAAGTCGTTTAATATTAAATTTATATTAATATTTACAGCATTATAACATGTAACTATAGTAGTTATTATAGAGGAACACAAAACTTAGAAAACTTGATTACTACTTTACTTATTATAGAGGAACAAAAAATTTGAAAGAGTTAAATGCATTTTACATCCTTGAGGTTTCATATAAATTGTCATTTGAATTTAAAATTTTAAATTTTGTCATTTGCATCCAAAAGTTTCACAAAAATTGCCATTTGAATCTACTTAACTACTCCTAATTAACGCCGTTAAGTTTTTCCGTTAAGTTTCCTAAATTAGAGTTATTTTAGTCGAAACAATTACAAAATAAAAAATCAACTTTACGTGATAAGTTTTAAACGTTCAGTCTCATTTGATAATCACCATTGCGATTTTAGTTTACCATGAATGATGGTCATCATTTCTTTCATATAATCAAAAGAAAAACATCTCTGGACATCATATTATATAAAATAAAATATAAGTATAACTAACTAAAAGTGATTCATTTCTAACTTTATAAAACATACAAAACAAAAATATTTATAAATAAACAAACAAGTCATATAATATAATTTATTTGAATTATAACCATAAAAGACAATTTATCATAAAAGTATGAAAACATGTTATAGAATAACATTAAGTGCCCATGAATAATAATTGCAGGACCGTTAGAGGGGATGGTCACTTACAACACAACACACATGAGGAGAGATTGATTAAGAACACTTAACAGATCAAATAGGGAACTGGTAACACAATGGTTTGATACTTAGAACACAAGCAAATATGAGACAATACAAGAAACAAAACAACACAAGTATTGGTTACAAGAATGATATATATTGCTCTCAAGTTCCTTACAAGTGTTACAAAGCATAAGAAAAGATACAAGGACCTGAGATATTTTATACTACATTCTACAGCCGGCCATACTTAGAAAGCCAGCTGGAAACATTTGAACTAGACAATAAAATCAAATGTAGAGTCAAAAGGCAGATTTGCCTTTTGACTAGTGACTATGACATGCCATAGCTCACATCCTAATATATTACAAAAAGGATAAAAGTACATAAAGTAGAAAGCAAAAGGACTCAAGACCTCAATGTACAGTTACCAAAAGCATGAACCTTTTCACCAACTTATGTAAGTTGGTGACTAAACAGAGTTGCAGTGGAAAGTGGTCCAGCTTTATGGTAAAGTACATCAGATAAAGCATGTGTTCAAAAGTCT
The DNA here is from genome assembly GCA_025215565.1 of Flaveria ramosissima. Classification (NCBI taxonomy): domain Eukaryota; kingdom Viridiplantae; phylum Streptophyta; class Magnoliopsida; order Asterales; family Asteraceae; genus Flaveria; species Flaveria ramosissima. The sequence continues at coordinate 13,565,079 of CM046046.1, read as the reverse complement.
TCGGAAGAAATCTGTCTTCACTTCTTGGCTTCGGAAGACTTTGTCTTTGAAGCTTCAGAAGACTTCACTTTTGGCTTCAGAAGATGTTGGTCTTGGCTTCGGAAGATTTTACACTTAGAATATTTCTAGTGCATGGTGTAAAACTTCCAAAGAATTTCTACTTGGTACTTTAGTGCATGCATGCAGGAAAGACTTTGGATGTTTTAGGCGCATCAACCTTACATAAAATCTTACAAACTCTCCATAGGCTTATGCTACCAAAATATTTGAAGACCTTAGATGTTGACAATCCTTATCATGATGATGACCATACCCTTTTTCATTAAATGGTCAGGATCACTCAGACTCTCATAGTGTCTTCTCATCTCAAAAAGATCATGCAGAGTTAGATTAAACATATCCTGCCATGTGTAGACATCTTCAATACCTTGATCTCTGATTACATACCATCTTTCTGGATTAGTAGTGTAAGTCCAGGACAAGATGAGTCTTCCTGATGCAAGAGGAGCTGCTTGAATTGGAGTTGTTTGAGCTTCCTCTTGTTGCACTTCCTCAGGATGTTCTGACTCATCCTGAGGTTTGGAGGTGGATGACCCTGTCTTCTTCTTCTTCTTCTTTGACTTGGGTTTAGAGGCCATCCTTTTCCTCCTCTTTGAACTTTTCAACTGAGAAGACTGACCTTCAGCACCTTGTTGTTCAGTCTTGTCTTTCTCAGTTGGGTCTACCTTCCTCACTGGTTCAGAAGGAGAGGGAGTTTGACCCTGATGTGGATCAAAAGATGAAGCTTGCTGTGGTTCAGCAAGAGGTCCAGGTTGTGTTATCTTAAATTGTTCAACCTTAACCTCCACTTCTTGAGGGGCTTGACTTGGTGGGGAGTGTAAGTCAATGAGCTCTCCCTTTTTAATCTTCTGCTTGATCACACTTATGTGCTCATCCATGGTGGATAGAGACATTGGGCCAAGTCTCATTCCGGCGAATCCATATAGCTTCAAGAAGCTCATCATCCTCTGCCTATCAGCTGGCTTCTTTTGACTCTTCTGGATGATGGCTCTTGACTTGCTACTTCTTCCCTCATTTTCCTCTTTGTGTTCTTTGAGTACTTAAAGTTCAAGTTGTTTGAGGTACTCAAACTCAATATAATCAAAGGACAAGGGAAGAAGTGCAGCTGCCTGGTAGAGACCTGTGGCATTCAGGTAGTTGATCATGTTTTGCCTGTCAGTTTCTTTATCTACCTGAGGTTCTTGTGTTGCCATAGTCTCTTGCACATGACTTTCTTGAACTGGAGAGAGAGTAAGAGCATGCTTGTACAGTCTTTTCTGTCTCCTTTCTTCTTTGATTTGGAGGAGCAACTTTGCATCCTCTGCTTCCTTCCTCTCTCTAGACATTTTCATATTAGCCAGTTCATTTATTTCCTATAAGGGGAGAGAAATGATTTCATCAATATCATAGTTCCATGTCTGTAAGTAAGTAATCTTGACTGCCCTTAACTCATGATTTTGAGTATTTGGTATGGGGGCAGCCTTGATTGTTGCTTCCATGAAGCCTGAAGACCCAACAGTGGAAATTTCTCCCCTTAGCTTCCTCTTCCTCTCTCTCTCCTCCTCCTCCTCCTCAATCTCCTTAGGAATCAGTATCCTTTTCCTTTTGTCACCAACAGACCTTTGTGACTCAGGGTGGACAGAGCTTTAGCCTTCATTGCTTGGAGTAGCTTCCATGCTCTGGCCAAAGAGAGGCTGTGATACACCTTCACCAACAGGTGTTTCACTGAGGGAATGGATTGTTGAAGTAGTTGTAGTTGTGACAAGGCTCTCAGGCTCTATCATTGGGCCTTCAGTCAAGGTTTTCCATTTGAAACTAATCTCAGGGTCTGCCTTATTATCCAGTTGACCAATGACATTACCTGATTGCCTTTGTCTTCTTCTTTGACTGAACTCTTCAATAATCTTGTCTTGAATCCTTTGAGCCAGCTTGTCAGCTTGCCTAGACGGGCTTGGATTGGCAAGTGGCATGTTGACTAGATCAAGACCTTTATAGTAGTTCAAGGTCTGAAAGTTGAAGACTTCTTGCTGCCCTTGAACTCTTCAAAGTATGAGGGCTCTTCTATCAGCATCATAACTCCACCCAATAATGTAGTTTGAAGATCCTTGGGGTGGGGATGACATAGCCCTTGGAATACCTTCCAAAAAGAGACTCTTGTTGATGCATGTATGTCCCTAGATCATGATTTGTAATGTAATAGATCTTGTCTGTCTGATTATGATGTAATTTGTATTGATTAATGAAATGACATGGATTGTTTGTTATTGGTAATGTTTAATATTTCATTAATGAGTCGTGATTGAATTGATTGGGTTTATGATTGTTTGAATGGTTACACATAATGTTATATTAATTAAAACATTCAAACTTAACTTAATGAAGTTCTCATGCGAATGGCCCATGCGAATGGACCACACGCATGAATAACTTCATATGATTGACTCAATCGCACGACTGAACCAGGAGACTGGATCAGTCGTATGATTGACACATAAGATTGGCTCAGTCGCATGACTGAACACTCAGTCGTGCGGATGAATCAACCGCATGGTTCAATCGCACGACTGAACCATACTTATGGCCCAGTCGCACGATTGAACAATACTAACCTATAAATAGACCCAATTCGTGGAAAAACGTAAGCATTCATATCATTACGATTCCAGACGTACCCTAGTCGTCCAGAAGCCTCCCAAATCGTTCTCCAAGTTCACAGAACACATTAGATCGATTCCTAATCGACTTCTAACGTTAGATTCAATTCTTGATTGATTCTTCGTGTGTTCTCACTGATTGGATCGCCAATCAAATAGGATTCCGCACTATTTGAGTTGGTTTTAACACGCTAATCACTAGGTATTTCGTTCAAATACCAGGTCCTAACAAGTGGTATCAGAGCTTTGGCTCTTGATTACGTGTTGATTCAATCAAGATTGCATAAAAGTTTGTGTTTTTGCACTAAAAACGCAGTCTTGGTGTCAAAAGTGATCTTGGACGTTCCCTGCTCATCGAAGTTTGGTTTCTACGGACTAAGGCGATTAGGACTTGTGAATTTTCGAATTTTTACGGCTGAAACCCGTCAAACCTAGAAAATTTCGCAAAACAGCAGCTTCAGTCGCACGAGTGACCCATTCGCACGACTGGACTCCATTCGCACTGTTCATTCGCACGATTGGACCTAGTCGCACGTTCATTCGGCCGACTGAACCGTTCGTTCGCATAGCTCATACGCACCAGATTCATTCGCACGACTGAACCAATCGCCCAGTTCAGCCGCACGATTGAACAGTCGCAGAGTTCATACGCACGATTAGACCATTCGCATCCTTCAGTCGCATCAGTGAAAGTTTGTTTGATTAGATTCTAAGTTATTCGCCATGGAAGATCAGATGTCAGCCTTTACTGCTGGGAAGGACTCGAGGATACAGAACCTGCTGCTTCTTGAGAGTGAGGTGGGTAATCACAATAAACCACCAAAGCTCTTGACTTTAGATGAGTTTCCCTGTAACACCCGCCATTTTTCCAAGTTAAAACCCAAACCCGAACTCATTTGAGCTTCCATTATTAATTTACTTAATAAATGGATCAAATACATTGAATATGTAATCAACTTATTGATTGATAAATAATTATTTTTCATAAAATTATAAAGTTTATAATCATGTTACAAAAAATAACTAAATGGAAAAGACTTATTAAAACTTATAAAGTTATAAAATGAATTTTAATAAACTTATATAAAGTTTTATTAGTAATTATGAATTTTAAATACTGAAAATAAATAATCAAATTATAAAGTTTATAAGTTTTGTAAAAGTTATAAAGATTAACAAATAAATAATTTGATTGATTATTCAAATTGGTTTTATAAAGTCTATAAATATTTTATAAAAAAAAGTTGTTAAAATTAGAGTCTTCAAGAATTTAAATTTTAAATTATAATTATTCTTTTATTTATTTAAATTATTTAACTTTATATTTATTTCAAATTCCAATCATAACCCCCTTTTAAAAGACTTATAAATCACCATTAACACCATTCATAACCTCCTCCTAACCTCAAGTATAAAAGCAAGGCTTAGGCCTCACTTTTCATTTGCTCATTCTCTAAAAATCTCACTCTCATATCTTTCTTTCATCTATGATTATGAACAATTTGAAGAATTTTATTTTACAAGAGATTTCAAGAACTCTTAATACTAAGGTAATCTTTTATTGCTTTTATATTATACATTTTAATCATCCTACCATCCAATATTTTCATGACTTTATGTTCTTACTTATGTTTTTCTTCTTTTCTTCAATCTTTTTTATTTAATCATTAACATTTAATAATCACTAACCTTATAACAATCACTAACATCCCTAAATTAAGCTAACAACATACTAACATAAACAAAGAATGCCGTTTGCATATGGACGGCTATGCCGCCGCATTCGGTTATTCAACAAGATTCTTGTTCTAAATGATGGCTATGCCAAAGTATTAGAATATTTTATAACTCAAATAAATACTAATATACCATATATTGACATAATAAAATGTCTACCCGTTTCATGCTTTAACGATTTTAAAAGTGCACATAAGTGCCTTACTACAATTCTGGCAGAATATAATGTTACTTCAACCGACCATAACTTGATCATAACAAACTAAATTTGAGTAGAATTAGACTCCAATATTAAGTTCATTGAATTACCTTTTCAACGAGTTTATACTTCTTCAAACTCAATCGGACGACTCAACAATAGCCTTTACAAGATAAGTGCGCATTTCAGCACTTTCTGTCTTGTGCTGCTTGTTTGACCTATTTAAAGATCTTTTCATAAATTGTTTCTGAATGAAAGTTGTCCGGGAGACTTTGAACTAGTCAAGTATAAATTTTTTATAATTTTATGAAACTGTTTTCTATTTTAAAAACCTATTCAAACACGTATCAAACATTCTGTCCAGAATCTAAAATTGGTACAATAATCGTTTATCAATCTACCTTTCGTTTATTGGTATTCCTAAGCGTCCTAACTTCTCTTAATGAATCCAAACTCAAGTTATTGTTTCTTTTATCATTTAGGACATCACCTTTACTCTTAAACATCCAAGCTTTCTTATGTACTCTACAACCATCACTATTATTGTGAGTTTTCCATGTGAGTATTTCCATACCCCTTTTTGCTTATTTTCACACACTTGGGGTGAAACATGTTAACTTATACTATTGCACTTGTAAACTTATTTGAGACTTGTAAACCTATGGCAATTCATCTTGTAAAGTTGTGGTTAGTTGAACTTTTGTGGTTACCATGTTATGGCGTTATATGTACAATCATTAACTATTGCTAGCCCAGCGAAGTCATAGATCTATGGGTAAGACAAGCCTGCTTTGGTTGATCCAAGCACACTTAGCTGATCGTATATACTTTTAAACGTTAGAGACTTGTAAAACTTTGTCGAGGTTTGATTGTGCATTGTTCATAACATCCCTAATCACTTTTTTCACTAACTTATGACTTGAATTGCCATCTTTTATGTACTTATGTATTGAAAACTATGGAATGCTCACCAACATTTTTATGTTGACCTTTATTTTTAACATGTTTCAGTATACCCCAAGTTTATGTTCTACTCTTTGAAGCTTATTGCATCTAGGATTGGACCTAGTAATAAAATGGATGAACATGTTATTTGTAATTTGTATATGATGTATTCTTTGTTTGAAATATTTGTTTGTAATGTTATTAATGAAACTTATGAATAATATATTTGGGATTAATAAATAGCGTTATGTGGCTGTGAACAATTGTAACCCTCACATCTCGACGTTTCCGCCGTCAAGGTTGGGGTGTGACAGATTGGTATCAAAGCCCATAGCTATAGGGATTTAGGTTATTAGATGGTGACCTAGACTATAGTTGCATGAACCTCAAAGAAAGATCCTTATACCTTTGTGCTTACATGTTGTTTGCATGCTACATAATGCTATCCCTTTGTGCAACTTGATGCCTTAGCATAGGATTGCCTTATGTATGCTTAAACTTAGTTACTTGTCTCCCTAAACTTAACTTTGACTCTTGACCCTCCCCGACAAATGAACTCCTAAACTTATTCTCAACGACATGTGGAATCTACACTTATCGTCGTGGGTTCAATTCCTTAGACTCTATGTCTAATCTATGAAAATCTCATCAAGGTTTTGATTTCATAAACCAAAGAAATTTGTGTGACACATAGACACCTGTATTCTGGATTTCCTGGCAAAAGGCCTTCGGGCTAAGGCAAGCATATCGTATAAATCTCATTGCGAGACCAGTTATGCTTACCTGGGGATTTCTGGGATGAGTGATAAACTATGGTCAAAATACACAAGTCTCTAAGGCAATGGGTCATTTACCTTGACGTGTCAACAATTCCAAATGGTAATGCGTTACCAAATGGAACCATCCTCTTTGTATCTTAAAAATCCTTGATTTCTTGAACTGGTTTATCACCAAAGTTTCAATATCTCCTCATTTTAACATATATAATGTTCCTGTTAATATTGAACCCATTCTACATTCAACTCCTACATTTAAACATCGTTACACGTTGGGCGTTCATGTATCTATTTCTATACCTTGACCAACGTGTGCATGACTCTTAATATATCCAAAGATATGGGAATCTAAACCGAATGGCCTTCAAAAATTTAAACCGTTACTTATGGTTCTCAAGTCTTCTTAAGATGTGTCCCATAACTAAGAACATGAAATGTTGTAGGTGGAATTCCTACATCTCGGGATACTTTGTCTAGGCAAAGTGTAAATGGTGATTTGACTCGATCATTGAATCCATTTACTTGACTCGAAACCCTTGAGATGAGTGATCGCTATAAGTACGCATGTCTTTAATAAGATTATGGCTGATCTCATATCTTGAGAAGTCCATGTATTCCCTTCGATTGTGAATCGAATGTTCACATCTCATTATGATGTCGAATCATTCTTGTCCTTGATTTTGCCTTCCTGATTTAAATTATTCAAGATTTGAACACCATCATAACAAATTCTGCTATCTCGAATTTTGATCTTAAGCTTGTAAGCATGATTTTTCCTTTTGTTACATTGATGTAACTTGAAATTTCCGAATTTTTCTAATTGATATTATTTTATTTTCGCTGTTATGTCACAAACTTCATACCGTTTGCACCATGGGAGATGCAAGAGTTTGTAAGTCAACCTAAACTAAGAACATTCGTATCTCCTAAATGATTCTAACTCATCAAAACAGGGGTGATTCCCTTACTTTGATGATTCTCTATTCGTTTTGATAAATGGATTCCAATCGCGTGTTTTATGAAATTTCATCCTCTGGATTGGGGTGATTTCCTTATTCCGAGGATTGACTTCAATTATTTCTTTGGAATGGCATTTCACAAATGACATGATCTCACCAAAATAGGATTGAAACCCGTACTTTGGTGACAAATGTCAATCTTCGATTGTTTTTCTTGCTATTATGAAATTCAATCATCAAGATAGGCGTGAATTCCATACCTTGATGATAATATCATCTTTATGAATTGTATGTTCTCAAATGAGACGACTTCATCAAAGTAGGAGTGAGTTCTGGATTTTGATGAAGAAGTTCATCTTGTATATTTAATTTTTGTAAAACTTCACCGTAAGATAGGAGTGATTTCCCTTACCTTAATGGTGAGTTACTTCGTCTTATTTCTATGGATCCTCAACAAGGAGTTGGGATCGAACTTTTTGATTGGTAAGTTAGTGGTCATACCTTGGGAATACACCATCAAGTTAGGAGTGAAAACCACACCTTGATGACTATTCCTATTCTTTGATCTCAAACTTACCAAGGTTTTAAGACTTCAATTGACAAGAAACATGTAATAACTTGAAGGGTGAACACGTTATCTGATTTACCGACGATAGTGTTCTAGCCAGTCAAGCTAAATCATGAATCTTGAACTCCAAAGGGGTCGTTGTTACTTTGGGGTAACCCTAGTTCCAAGCCTGGAAACAGTTAAATTTAAATCGATTTCTTCTCTCACGCTTTTATATTTCAATTTGACGTTTGATCTAGTTTATGGAACCTTTTTATCGATCTTCATTCTGAGTTATCATCAAAACCTAATTGCATGATGATAACACTCCTAAAACAATCTTTCGTACAAGATAAAATTATTATAAATTATGCCATGCCTTTCTGGTTATAGCAATGTACGGTTGTGTTCATGAGTTTGATAAACCGCGTGTGCAAGCTGTACTTGGAAAGCTATTTGTGATTGTCTTCATCATCGATATTCTGAATTATTTAAATTCCAATCCGATCATGAACGATGTCTTTGTTTAACTCTTTATACCATTTCTCTTAATGACCATTGAAAATCTTTCTAAACATCTTTCCCTAAAAACTACACTTGTCCCGAAAGCCTATACAATGATGCTTTCATTCTAAATTGAATCCTTAGTCATAACGAACACGATTCTCGTATCAACGTTAAACTAATGAAACTTTGAAAACCTCAACGATATAGTAAACAAGAATCGATCATCTAAGAACCTTGTAAACGTTAGTGTTTGAAAAGCTCTTATGAATTTCGTATTCCATCCAAAAGCATCATGAACTTATCTCCGAGTCTCGTGTCACCCTAATACTTAGTGCTTCACTCATGGCAAAACCTTCCTAACCGTCTTGAACCGTTTAATATACAAACGTTTATCAATTAAAAATTCCAGATTAGTAATCTTGTACCCTTTGCCAAAAAACACATGAAATCATGAATTATGAAACTTGACAAACTTAAGCATAACAAAACATTATAATTAAAACTTGTTGAATTTAAACGCCTCCAGAGTTCACCTGCGAACGTGAAATGAAATCCAAGTCTTCTCATCTTCTTGAAACTTGTCTTCTCGTGATTAAATTTCGGGACGAAAATGTCTTAAAGTAGAGGAGACTGTAACACCCGCCATTTTTCCAAGTTAAAACCCAAACCCGAACTCATTTTGAGCTTCCATTATTAATTTACTTAGTAAATGGATCAAATACATTGAATATGTAATCAACTTATTGATTGATAAATAATTATTTTTCATAAAATTATAAAGTTTATTAATCATGTTACAAAAAATAACTAAATGGAAAAGACTTATTAAAACTTATAAAGTTATAAAATAATTTTAATAAACTTATATAAAGTTTTATTAGTAATTATGAATTTTAAATACTGAAAATAAATAATCAAATTATAAAGTTTATAAGTTTTGTAAAAGTTATAAAATTAACAAATAAATAATTTGATTGATTATTCAAATTGGTTTTATAAAGTCTATAAATATTTTATAAAAAAAGTTGTTAAAATTAGAGTCTTCAAGAATTTAAATTTTAAATTATAATTATTCTTTTATTTATTTAAATTATTTAACTTTATATTTATTTCAAATTCCAATCATAACCCCCTTTTAAAAGACTTATAAATCACCATTAACACCATTCATAACCTCCTCCTAACCTCAAGTATAAAAGCAAGGCTTAGGCCTCACTTTTCATTTGCTCATTCTCTAAAAATCTCACTCTCATATCTTTCTTTCATCTATTGGTTATGAACAATTTGAAGAATTTTATTTTACAAGAGATTTCAAGAACTCTTAATACTAAGGTAATCTTTTATTGCTTTTATATTATACATTTTAATCATCCTACCATCCAATTATTTTCATGACTTTATGTTCTTACTATTATTCTTTCTTCTACTAAATCTCTATTTATTTTAATCATTAACATTTTAATAATCACTAACCTTATAACAATCACTAACATCCCTAAATTAAGCTAACAACATACTAACATAAACAAAGAATCCCGTTTGCATATGGACGGCTATGCCGCCGCATTCGTTATTCAACAAGATTCTTGTTCTAAATGATGGCTATGCCAAAGTATTAGAATATTTTTATAACTCAAATAAAGACTAATATACCATATATTGACATAATAAAATGTCTAACCCGTTTCATGCTTTAACGATTTTAAAAGTGCACATAAGTGCCTTACTACAATTCTGGCAGAATATAATGTTACTTCAACCGACCATAACTTGATCATAAAAAACTAAATTTGAGTAAAATCAGACTCCAATATTAAGTTCATTGAATTATCTTTTCAACGACAGTTTATACTCTTCAAACTCAATCGGACGACTCAACAATAGCCTTTACAAGATAAGTGCGCATTTTAGCACTTTCTGTCTTGTGCTGCTTGTTTGACCTATTTAAAGATCTTTTCATAAAATTGTTTCTGAATGAAAGTTGTCCGGGAGACTTTGAACTAGTCAAGTATAAATTTTTATAATTTTATAAAACCGTTTGCTATTTTAAAAACCTATTCAAACACGTATCAAACATTCTGTCCAGAATCTAAAATTGGTACAATAATCGTTTATCAATCTACCTTTCGTTTATTGGTATTCCTAAGCGTCCTAACTTCTCTAATGAATCCCAAACTCAAGTTATTGTTTCTTTTTATCATTTAGGACATCACCTTTTACTCTTAAACATCCAAGCTTTCTTATGTACTCTACAACCATCACTATTATTGTGAGTTTTCCATGTGAGTATTTCCATACCCCTTTTTGCTTATTTTCACACTTTGGGTGAAACATGTTAACTTATACTATTGCACTTGTAAACTTATTTGAGACTTGTAAACTATGGCAATTCATCTTGTAAAGTTGTGGTTAGTTGAACTTTTGTGGTTACCATGTTATGGCGTTATATGTACAATCATTAACTATTGCTAGCCCAGCGAAGTCATAGATCTATGGGTAAGACAAGCCTGCTTTGGTTGATCCAAGCACACTTAGCTGATCGTATATACTTTTAAACGTTTGAGACTTGTAAAACTTTGTCGAGGTTTGATTGTTGCATTGTTCATAACATCCCTAATCACTTTATTCACTAACTTATGACTTGAATTGCCATCTTTTATGTATTTATGTATTGAAAACTATGGAATGCTCACCAACATTTTTATGTTGACCTTTTATTTTTAACATGTTTCAGGATACCCCAAGTTTATGTTCTACTCTTTGAAGCTTATTGCATCTAGGATTGGACCTAGTAATAAAATGGATGAACATGTTATTTGTAACATTTGTATATGATGTATTCTTTGTTGAAACATTTGTTTGTAATGTTATTAATGAAACTTATGAATAATATATTTGGGATTAATAAATAGCGTTATGTGGCTGTGAACAATTGTAACCCTCACATCTCGACGTTTCCGCCGTCAAGGTTGGGGTGTGACATTCCCCACTGGAAACAACGTTTTGAGATCTACCTCAATGGAGTAGATCCTAATCTGTGGGAAGCCATTGAGATAGGGTATAGTACGCTGGTGGGAGCTGATGGAGTTAAGCTAACGTTAGGTGGGATGACGGACGCACAGAAAGTCAAGTACAATGCAGAGAAAAGGGTTTATGCATTGATCACTCAGTCTATCCCCAAAGACATATTCCACCAGTATTCAGAGAATAAGCAGTCCAAGAAACTGTGGGATGAGCTAGAAAAGAGGTATGATGGGAATGCTTCGTTGAAGGCAATCAAGGCAAAGGAGTTAAAGAAGGAATTCGATAACTTCTCGTCGATTGGTAACGAGAGTTTAGACGATGTCATAGATAGATTCTACCACTTGATGAGCGAACTGCATACACATGGAGTGGAAACGACCATGGAAGAGAAAGTGAGTAACTTCGCAGACGGATTGCCTGATAAGTGGGCTTCATTCGTGTCTAACCTAAGACAGAATGGAATGCTTGTAAAGATGGATATTAATGACTTCATTCTTAAGTTGCGAGAAGAAGCACTAAGGATGAAGTATAGAGCACAGAAGTCTTCGTACACACAAAATCCAGCTTTATACAACGCCACGCCTCAAGCTAAGACATCTGGAGCGCCTCTCCAGACTGCTTTTGTGTCTAGCTCGTCAGGTTCTTCACATGCTTCTTCTTCTGGATCAGACACGTCAGGGTCGTCTTGTACCCACTATATTGGATTAGAAGCAAGTGCTACCAAACTGAAGACCGAGAACCTCGGTAATGTGACTGTAGAAGTAGCTCGAGAGCATATGGATCTTCTAGCTGCAGTGGTTCTTTCATATGATGGACTTGTTGCCGGGGAAGATTGGAAACTGCCATCTGGCAGATGAGGACTACGAGCAGGTGGACGAAATGGAGCTTGAGAGGATGGATATAATGTGGGCCTTAGCTAGTGCTGTCCGAAGGCGAAGAAGTTTGTTAAAAAACTGGACAGAACTGGTAGCTACTAAGATACCACATTTGGCTTTGACAAGAGCAAAGTGACCTGCTTCAACTGTGGAGGAAGGGGCACTTCAAAGAGAATGTGTCAAGCCAAAGAAGACGGTATGGGAACCCGTTCTCGTCCTTTACTCGCCAAGACAAGCAAGCTTCCAGTTCTACTTCATCAAACAAGGATCCAAAAGCCTTGACTGCTCATGATGAGAAGACAGGATTGGAGCTTTAGGTTTGTCTCACCAGGAGGAATCAAACATTGCCAGTGTAGAGGATATTGATGATGATTCTGCGAGTGAAGGTGATCTAGCAGTTGAGATAGCGATGTCACTAGTGAAGAAGCAACTGCATCCGAGGTCAGTTACAAGCCAAAGGAGGAGACTTCCACGTCAGAGACAGAAAAACAAATCACCAGAACCAGAGACATCTGATGCTGCGTTGATGCTAGCTCTTCTGAACCAACTCAGGTAAGTACTACTGACCAAATGTTTAATAATCATGCTTGTTCTGATTGTGATACTTTTAGGATAGCATAGATGAAAATTTGCTAGGTTATTAGATCATAATTAACTTAGTAAAAGATTTCAACTGTGCACTGAGGCTAATAGAGTACTAAAACAAATGAGCATAGTTATAAGAAAAGATAGACCTATTGACTAAACAGCTTAGGGAACCGAAGTAGTTGCCTTTAACCAAGCAAATGACATTAGGTACTATCTAAACTCCCTAGAAGACACTAAGAAGCAAAAGGCATTCTAGAAGTAGAAGTAAATTCATTAAAACAGAAACTGCATAGTTGGACTAGTTCTTCACACATAGTTCAACACTTAGTGAGAGAAAGGAATAACGGGGAGGGATTAGGTTACAAGTGGTTCCACCACCACCTGAGACCTTGATGAACACTAAGACTAGACCAGTAAATAATAACCCCATCAGGATCACGTGGTGTCTACTCCTCTTGTTCTGAGATATCCATACATGTTCATCTACTGAATCTGGACACAAACAAAAGGAGGCCACTTCAAAGGCAAAGGGTAAATTGCCTTGTGTTAATCTGGAAAATGAATTTGAAAAAGTTAACTTAAGTCAGGGTCAAACAGAGTCAAATCAGAACCTAAAAGGACTTCAAATGTTAATTTTTCACATGCTTCAAGTCAAAAACCAGTTAACCAAAAGAGAAAGATGTTAAACAGGTTAAAACAGTTAATTTTGTTAAACCAGAGAAACACTAACGCACAAGAGTCAAAACCTAAAGTGATTGATGTTACTAGAGTGTCACGCACTTCTCCACAAAGAAAGTCTACTCATAAAGTTGATAGCCGGTCATGCTACAACTGTGGAGAATGTGGACACATTGCTTCCTATTGTCCTTTCTATCAGACACCTAGGAAGAAGATTGATCTTCAGGACTCCAACCTAGGTCTTCTAAGAGGAGTTCTCTGACTCCACCTAGAAGAGCTAGTGAACCTAAAGTCCAACCTGTAAGCCAGACGACTGTTTATCATAAACAGGCCTTGCACAAATCTGGCTTATGGAAAGAGAAGTCATCCTGCGTGTCTGATACTGATGACAAGAAGGAACCTGAGCTACCCTCACCCTCTAAGGGTCAATGGGTGGAGTTTATGATGTGTGATGCCTCTTGGAAACCAAGCCAGTAAAGGCTTGGGTTCCTAACCTAAACTAATTACATTTACTTTGTATGTGCAGGTTGTTCGATACAGTGCTGAGACTAACACGTGGATTGTAGACAGCGAGCAGCAAGCACATGACAGGAAATAGAGCCCTTTTATCAAACGTCAGCAAATAAAAGGAGGGCATGTTTCCTTTGCTGGAAACAGGGAGAGGCTATATCACAGCTCAGGAAGAAGTGGGAAATCAGAAAGTTAAGTTTGATAAGGTGAACTACGTTCAACAACTTCAGAATAACTTACTTTCTGTTTCCCAAATCTGTGATAAAGGATTTAGGTCATCTTCGACAACAAGAAGTGTTACGTGCTGAAGAAAGACTACGTGATCCCAGAGGACCAAGTTCTGATGACTGCTTCAAGATTATAAGACCTTTATGTCTTGGATCTGTCAACAGCGCTACAACGGATCATGAGGTTCAGTGCTTTCTATCTAAAGCTACTGAGAAGGATTCCATCTCCTGGCATAGGAGAATGGGACACATTAGTCAAAGAAGATGAATCATTTGATTCAGAAGGACTTTGGTAAGAGGAGTTAATGTCAAGAACTTCCAACTTCCTGACTTTTGTGTAGCTTGCAAGAAAGGCAAACAGACGAAGAAGTCTCATAAGGAAAAGAAAGTTCATTCAATAGAACTTCCTCTTGAACTTCTTCACATGGATCTGTTTGGTCCAGTCAGTACAAAGAGCATCGCAGGCAACTTGTACTGTTTTGTGGTCACTGATGACTACTCAAGGTTCACTTGGGTAATGTTTCTGAAATCCAAATCAGAAACATTTGAGTCATTCAAGGAATTAGTAACCACACTGGAATCTCTCTACAAGCTAAAAGTTAGACAAGTTCGCTCAGACAACGGGACAGAATTCAAGAATCAATGGATGGAGGCATACTGCAAGGAAAAGGGAATTGTACATCAATTCACTTCGGCCTACACGCCTCAGATGAATGGTGTTGCTGAGAGGAAAAACAGAAGCTTGATAGAGACAGCACGGACTATGCTGGCGGACTCAAAACTGCCTATCCAATTCTGGAATGAGGCAGTGGCAAATGCATGTTATACATTGAATCGAGTCCTAATAGTCAAGCGCCACGGAAAGACATGTTACGAGCTACTACAAAGACGCAAACCGAATTTGGAGTATCTTGAACCTTTTGGCGCGCCGTGCACACTTCTGAAGAAGACACAAGAAGGCAAATTCAGCGAGAAGGCGGATGAAGGAATCTTTCTAGGATACAACATACCGAACAAGCGAGTTTACAACAACTCAACGGGTCTTGTAGAAGTGTGGTGTAATGTTGACGTTCAGCGATATACCACACCACCTACAGGCAAAGGACCTGCCTACTTCTTCGATTATGATGGATTCTTCAAGTCCTTCAACATTCCTCTCTCTCCCTCGGATGATGAGTTAGCTACTAGGATGATGTATGATATTCTGAATACACCATCTAGCATACAGGGAGAATCATCTACTCAGTCAGGGGGAGTAGTCGATGACAGTGCCTCCTCCTCTGAAGATGAAGCTGAAGCAGATGACCAGAACAGTCAGGAGGAACAGGTTCCAGTTCCTGAAAGTCCACAAGCATCTACAAGTGATGCTCCTTCGACTTCGGAACCTCAAACTCCAACTACCTCAGATGCAGAACCACATGTTCATAATCTCGGTTCTGAGGTGACTGTTCCTACTACTCCAGGATCACGACTAAACGTATATCATCCCCTTGACAATGTTATTGGGGATGTCAGATCAGGAGTACAAACCCGAAATCAGCTATACTCAGCTGATTACGCCTCGGTTATGGAGAAGGGTTACATTCATGATGGTGCTTATCGATGTTTTGTCTCGCAGGTAGAGCCAAAATATGTCAGTGAGGCACTAAATGATGAGGCATGGGTGAGTGCCATGCAAGAAGAACTTCTGCAGTTCAAGAAGTTAGGTGTATGGACTCTGGTAGATAGACCTAAAGGTGCTAAGGTCATTGGCACCAAATGGGTCTGAAATGCAGAAGGATGACCAAGGGGTCATTATCAGGAACAAAGCTCGATTGGTGGTTCAGGGTTTTCGCCAAGTCGAGGGAATTGACTACAATGAGGTGTTTGCACCCGTGGCAAGGATGGAAGCCATTCGTATCTTCCTTGCCTATGCATCGTACATGAAGATTAAAGTCTACCAATTAGATGTGAAGAGTGCATTCCTTCATGGGGAAATCAGGAAACAGTCTATGTAAGTCAACCCGAGGGATTTGAAGATCCTTATCATCGGGATAGAGTTTACAAGCTCGACAAGGCTTTATACGGGCTTCATCAAGCTCCTCGAGCTTGGTATGAGAAACTCTCGACTCATCTTGTGAAACACGGCTTTCGCAGGGGAGTCATTGACTGCACACTGTTTATTAAAGAAAAGGATGGCGACCTACTGCTTGTACAGATCTATGTTGATGACATAATCTTCGGTTCAAAGAACGAAGAATTATGCAAAGAGTTTGAAGCAGTGATGAAGAAAGAGTTTGAGATGAGTGCTATGGGGAGATGAAGTTCTTTCTCTGGGTTACAGGTGGATCAGACACCAAATGGGATCTTTCTACATCAGACCAAGTATGTAGGAGACATTCTCAGTCGTTTTGACATGGAGAATGCTTCTGCTGCTGGGACTCCACTTGCTACGAATCACGATATAGCACCTGATGAGAATGGAGATCTTGTAGATGCCACGATGTACCGAGGAATGATTGGATCCCTTATGTATCTCACTGCCTCAAGACCTGATATTATGTATGCTACATGTTTATGTTCTCGATATCAGGCTAAACCTAAGGTCAACCATCTGATCGGGGTCAAGAGGATTTTTCGTTATCTGAAGGGTACACCCACACTGGGTTTGTGGTATCCTCATGATGATGACTTTGAGCTTAGCGCGTATAGTGACTCGGATTACGGGGGCTGCAAGATGAACTACAAGTCTACATCAGCAGGGTGTCAATTCTTTGGGAGAAGATTAGTTACCTGGCAGTGTAAGAAGCAGACATCGGTTGCATTGTCAACCTGTGAAGCCGAATATGTTGCTGCTGCAAGTTGCTGTTCACAAATCATCTGGATTCAACAGCAAATGCGGGATTACGGTTTAAAATGCTCGTCTACTCCTATTTTTGTTGATAACTCTGCTGCAATTGCAGTAACTAAAAATCCGGTTCAACATCCTAAGACCAAACACATCGGTATTAAATACCATTTCATAAGAGATTGTTTTGAAAAGAACTTAATTGATGTGGTTAAAATTAATACTGATTTTCAACGCGCTGACCTCTATACTAAAGCCTTTGATAAACCACGTTTTCAATATTTGCTAGAGGTCAACGGCGTTAAAAAGAAAAGTGAGGTAATTCCTGATGATAATAATGTGTAGTCCGATGTAGTTTAGTTAAAGTGTATTTATTTTATTTTATTTTCTTTATTTATTTTAGTCTGTTTAATTTAAACTCATGTTATTTTGCTGTTTATTAAAATCCTAAAATAATTAAACCAGTAATGATTTTAGTATTTTAGGGGGAGAATATGTCAGCAAGTTAACATTAAAAAAAAAAAAAACGAGGAGAAGGAGTGAATAGCTGATATAAGGTAGATCGTATCTGTGATACCGATTCAATACCTTGGAAAATGATAGTACACAGGAACAAATCAAGAGGGACTTTAAAAATTTAAGTTTTTACAAGATGCAAAATTTAAAGTACAAGTCTGTGTAGTCTAGGCAATACAAAAGGGAAGATGATAGAAAACTGGTAACTCCTAAGGTAACACAAAGAAAGTAGACCTAGAGGTTGCTAGACCACAAATGATATGTCGGTAGATTCAACACAATAGATGATTAGACCTGACTGGTGAACTCAAGATCAAACTAAGTTGTTCAACTGACTGTGGGCTTCCATCTTATCACTGGTTAACACAATCAACAATATTCCAATAAGGGGAAATGAGCATTTAAACACCACAAATGTGTGCGGATGACCATAATTAGAGCAAAGCAAAGAAAAAAAATATAAGACAAATGCTATAAAGCTAATGACTTATGTTGTTGGTGCATTTTGTGCAAAATAAAATAAGCTGCTCTAACAAGGAGATAGGTTGTGTGCCTCTCTGCTGTGCGATGGCACTGACCTGAGGATAAGCATAACCTAGATATTCTAGAATTCATTGTTGTTTGCCGCCTCTCTGCTGTGCGATGGCACTGACCTGAGGACAGGCTTCTCTTTGAAAGCTCTAAGAATAGTCTCTTCTTGTAATAATACCCGTAGACCGCTCAAAAGCTCCTGAGGAATGTTGATTACCATATAAGTGTGGGATCCACAAATGTTGGTTGAAATAATTAAACCTAAATCAGTCACCAGTCTGTGTCAAAAGTCTGTGTATGGATTTAAGTGGACAAACATATTGACAATCATTGTGGCTACAATTCTCAAAAGTTCAAATCAATGTGACAATCTAAGAGTTCCAGTATGATTTCCTTAAGTTGCTAACGACTCTGGATGAACACCGAGAATTGAGCATCAAAAGATTTTGATAACAAGTCCCAAATGATTTGACTTGCCTGTATGATTCCAAAATTGAATTGGTCCAGGTGTGTTCAATCCAAGTTGAAGCTGTCTATTCCGGAACTAAATCCCGTAGATGTCTATCTTAGGATTTATCTCCCACAAAAAGCCAAAAACAAGTTTGTTTGAGTAATTAGTTTAAATTTTCTAAGTTAGTTAGTAGTTTGTAATTTTAATTTTATTAGTTTGTCGGACTACATCAGGAAAATCAGAAAGGAATCAACTCACTAAAAAGGGTCATGTCTGAGATGACCACATGTGTTTTAAAAATTTAAAACAGTCACGTCTGAGGTGACAAAGTATTTAAAAGGGTCACGTCTGAGGTGACTAAATTGGTTAAAAGGATCACGTCTGAGGTGATCAAAATGTTTTCAAGATAAAATGATCATGTCTGAGATGATCAAAGGCTCATAACGTTAATTTCAAGAGTTAAAAAGGGTTTTAAATGTAAATTCAAAAAATGGCAGAAAATTAACTAAGTATGACCCATTCGCACGATTGGACCATGCTAATGGACCAACCATACGAATGGCCTTCACTCACACGAATGGACATAAGAATGAGCCATTCACACGAATGGCTTATCAGAATGGTCCATTCAACCGATTGGAAGAGGGCGAATGAGTCAGTCGACCGACTGAGACTCATTCGGTCAACTGAACATGCGAATGAAAGGCACGACTGAGTCAGTCGACCGACTGAACTTCAGTCGGTCAACAGCCTGCGACTGACTAGGCCAATCGCACAATTGAACCTTAGTCGCCCGAATGAACTGGGCGACTGAGGCCAGTCGGTCGATTGAACCCAGCGTCAGTATTTAAAGGGCACAGTCGATCGCATTTCAGTCACCACACCCCAATCGCTCTCAAATCGCACACCCTACCGTTACTCTGCCAAAATTTCATTAGACTTTGATTTCTTCTTGATATTGATTCACTGAATCTCGGTATTGATTATCCAGGTAGTTTGAAGACTCATCGTACCAAAACATGAAAGATTCAAACCCTAATTTTGATTACTCGACTGTGAAACAAGAACCGAGACTAGGAAGACCTAATAACCTACCAAAACTAAGCAAAACGTTAAAATTAAGTCTAATAGGTTATTAGTAACAAGAATGCGAGTCTATTGAACCGGTTATCTATGTTAAAACACTTGTTTTGTTAAAGATTCGAACGATTGGCGACTGAACTACAGGACAGGCGACTGGTCGCCCGGATGAACTTCAATCGCACGATTGAAACTTGCGATTGGGTAAATCGCCCGAATGAACCATATGATTGAGCTCAGTCGGCCGACTGAACCATTCGCAGACTCAGTCGGCAGACTGAATCCAATCGCATGTCACATTGACCAGAATGAGTTCAGTCGCATGAAAGAACAGACGACTGAATTCAGTCGCATGATTCATTCGCACGAATGAATCAGAATGAGTTTCAACATTACACTTAGAACAGAATTTTCATGTCTTATGTACTAATGGTTCTATGTCATGTGTGTTTCAGGAAAATGGCTGAGAGATGGTCCATAAATCCAAAGCACAACATCTGTGCTCATTTGGATCACACTACCAGGAACGGGGCCGAGTTTACCGACATTATAGCCTTTCTTAGACGGTCCCGGATTCATAAGGCTATCTCCACGCCTTGCACGCCATACAGATCACTCCATCAGGCATTCTGGGAGAATGCCTCTGTGGACCGCTCCCGTGAGCCCTACTGCATTAGGAGCTCTATACTGGGTCATGATATTGAGATCACTGCTGCCGACATCCAGAGGGTCCTCGAGTTTGGGGATGATACTGATCATCCTACTAGATTACATCCACTGACAGTGCGAGGATGCTTTCTGAGGATAAAGTACGCTGGGGACATCAACTCAGGTGTGCTCAACAAGAGCAACCTGAGCCCCCAGTACAAGTACTTAGCACACGTGATCCTCAAGTGTGTTGCATCGAGGAGGGGTGGGTTCGACGACCTCTCAGACCAGATCCAAAATGCCTACGTGGCACTGGTGCTGAACCACCCCTTCAGTTTTTCTAGCATGATATTCTCCTACTTGGTGGAGAACTTGGAGGCCAAGGGAAAGGAGGGGTTTTGTATGTACCCCAGATTCTTACAGCTCGTCTTCAACGAGAAGCTGCCACATCTGCCCAAAGAGAGTCATGATGCAGTGGCTTTAGAGATCATGGATGATACGACTCTGGGCCGGATGAGAGTTTATAGGGGGAAGCAGGTGAAGCCCCAAGTGAAGAGATTGATTGGCCACCTGGCCAACGAGAGGTATGTGGCGCCAGGCAGACGCAAATGGCGTCATGAGGACAGTGACTCTGATGATGAGAGGCTGCTCCTCCCAGAGATGGATTCTGATGATGATGATAGCGGAGACGCCGGGGATGATATGCCTGCTCCACCTAGAGGCACTGATTCAGATGTTATTCCCCCGGGGTCTGCCCCTGCCGGAGAGGTTGCTGAGACGGCCGGTTTTCATCAGGAGTTTGTTGTTGGTGATCAGGAGGAGGAGGAGTCTGATGAGGAGCCCCTCACGAGGACTGTGGGAAGCAAGGTTGTTCCCACAAAACACGGGCTAAGGGTGGTTGGTGAACACCCTCGAGACTCCAGAGAGACAGAGACTGACCCGAGCTATGCTCCGGGTTCAGCGGGCAGAGCTGTAGGGGGAGCATCCACTTCCACTGGGACTAGGAGGAAGAGAATGGCTCAGCCCCATGGACTGAAGAAGAAGAAGCGTCGCCTGACCTTCGTTACGACTATAGCCTCTACTTCCACCACCACAGCCACCACTACCACCTCCACTGACATACCACCCATCACCACAACCACCACATCCACCACTGCTACCACAGCCACCACCTCACCTACCACCACTGTACCTTTCCCATCCACCACCATACCATTTACACCTACATCACCTTCACCAGTTTACCGACCCATATTCACTACTGCCACTACCACCACCACCTCACATCATGCAGGACCATCAGCCCAGTCCTCACACTTGTATGGATCTCCTCTACCTCCAATTGGAGTAGAGGAACAGCTGTCGGCGCTAAACCGTATGGTGATGCGCCTGCTAGCTGCAGATGAGGAGAAAGCTGCACAGATTCGCCAGCTGACCGACCTGACTGCTGCCCAGTCTCAACAGATGGCAGAGCAGGCTCGGGTAATAGAGTAGCAGACCCAGTTGATGGATGCACAGAGAGTCGAGATGTCCCAACTCCAGGACCAGCAGGCCCAATCAGCCAAACGTATAGAGGAGTTGGAGACTACCAACAAGACCATCATGCTGCGGTTAAAGGGATCTAAGGATGAGCCCTTAAAGATAAAGGAGGGTGATGGAGATGATGGAGATGGTGATGATGATGATGAAGATGATGATGAGGATGAGGAGGATGATGAGGATGAGGAAGAGACAGATGAAGAAAGGACAGAGGGAAAAGATGAGGATGACGAAGCAGAAGGAGGGGATGCGGCTGCATCGGCCACTGCTTCAGGTCAAGAACGAAGATCGAAGAATCGACAGGACCAGTCATCTACCACCTCTGCTCCTCCGAGCGATGAGACCATGATTCAAGACAAAAGTACAGATTAGATGTTTTATGTATTTATTTATTTTTGTGTTTGAATCATGTATTGAAAACAAATGTTTTGAATGTTTATATATTCAGTTAATGTAATTCTGTTTGATTACTTACTAATGATTTATATGTTGAATGTTTAAATCAAACAGATCCAAATTTTCAAAGAGATGAGTTTGATATTGCTCCCCTTCAGCAGGTCAAGACTCAACTAACCATGATTCTTGATCTGCAAGGGATTGTAAGAAGGTCTGTGAGTTATACCCCTGAAGAAGGGGAAATAATTCATGACCTATCTAACGAGCAACTGGCAGAGATGTTCAGACTCAATCCGGATGAAATCGTCAAAGATGCTCCAACAGTTGATTCGACTAGCGATGAAGAGCTAAATGATGTTGATGAAGTCGAGGTCGAAGATATCACTGCAGAAGAGTATCCTCAGTATGCTGACAACGAGGGTAATGTGGTCCCCAATCTGGGTGAGTCCCTAGTCAGTGATACTTTTGAGGTACTGAACAAGATGGAGCAGGAAACGGAGAAGGCAGAAGGAACAGCCCAAGCCTCAAATGAAGAGGTTGACATTCGAAAGGCTGAGTGGGCTGCCTGTTTTGAAGAAGTGAAAGCCCAACGTGCTGCACCAAAGAAAGATGCCTACACCAAGCTCTACAGAGTCAAGAAACACCACAAGGTGTCAGGCAGGATTATAGCATGGGCTTATTTTGATGATCTTAACGCGTATGCAGTTAAGAGGGAACAGGGCATAGAGTACTTCAGATTTCCACATGATCTGAAGACTATACCTGGTTTTGAGCTCAACCAGCTGGCTAAGCTAAAGCTTTTGTATGCTGACCCAAGGAAAATGTCAGGCTGGTTCGAGGCTGCCCTTAAGAAGGAGTACCACACCAGATGGGTTAACTTCAGACCCCAACAGCCTACTAGGTACATAAGAAGGTCTGAGGTTGATGCCATTACTGGCAAGCCCAAGATTGTGTTGAAGTGGAGTCCTCCGCGCACTATGTCGAGAATCCCTCTCAGGGAAATGCGACAGGACTTCACTCCACACTTCAAATGGTGGTACTATGATTGGAGAACAGCTGAAGCTGTCATAGTTCTAAACAGAGAGGGCCAAATGGATACAATCAGGGTATTCGACCCGATGTGGCTAACTAACTTGTCTGCTAGTGATGTCTATACATTATACAAGTGGCCACTGTTCTATGACACGCAAGATATTGTACAAGCCCTCCAGTTCCAAAACGTTATACGACTCTGCTTTGCGTTTGAGATTCACGTAGGAGTCACCAAAGAGGAGAAGTACAAGAAGTATAAGGAGGTTATGCAGAAGACAAGATATTAGATAGATCTAGGTCCAAGGGGGAGTTTGTTGATGCATGTATGTCCCTAGATCATGATTTGTAATGTAATAGATCTTGTCTGTCTGATTATGATGTAATTTGTATTGATTAATGAAATGACATGGATTGTTTGTTATTGGTAATGTTTAATATTTCATTAATGAGTCGTGATTGAATTGATTGGGTTTATGATTGTTTGAATGGTTACACATAATGTTATATTAATTAAAACATTCAAACTTAACTTAATGAAGTTCTCATGCGAATGGCCCATGCGAATGGACCACACGCATGAATAACTTCATACGATTGACTCAATCGCACGACTGAACCAGGAGACTGGATCAGTCGTATGATTGACACATAAGATTGGCTCAGTCGCACGACTGAACACTCAGTCGTGCGGATGAATCAACCGCATGGTTCAATCGCACGACTGAACCATACTTATGGCCCAGTCGCACGATTGAACAATACTAACCTATAAATAGACCCAATTCATGGAAAAACGTAAGCATTCATATCATTACGATTCCAGACGTACCCTAGTCGTCCAGAAGCCTCCCAAATCGTTCTCCAAGTTCACAGAACACATTAGATCGATTCCTAATCGACTTCTAACGTTAGATTCAATTCTTGATTGATTCTTCGTGTGTTCTCACTGATTGGATCGCCAATCAAATAGGATTCCGCACTATTTGAGTTGGTTTAACACGCTAATCACTAGGTATTTCGTTCAAATACCAGGTCCTAACAACTCTGAATAAGAGAGTCTAGTGAGTCCATATCAATGTGAACTTGAGGAAGTTGCTGAGTATGAACAATTGCAAGTGAGGATGGTGAGTCTTTAATATCCATACTCTGTGAAGAACTCCCAGGTTCTGTGATTGTTATGACTTTCTGCCCTTTTTTGGTAGCATCACCCTCTTGCATAGGTGAGCTAGGAGTTAAGTCAATCATATCCACAGGTTCTTGTGTTCCTGGATGAGCTCTCCTTAAAGGTCTCCCGGCTAGTTGTTCCCTGAGATAAGATATCTCAAGTTGCTGATCATTGACCCTATTTTGTAAGGTAGTCACCTGAGATTCCAAGTGACTAACGTTAGAGACTAGGTAGGTGCATGTTTGTGATAGTTTTTGCACCTTTAGTCTCAAGTTCCCCTTATCTTCATCAGAAGAATCATTGGGGGATGTGAGAATTGGACCAAAGTCTTCAGTCTCATCACCAACATCATGTTCTTGGCTGCTGGATTTCCCTTGCTCACTAACAACTTCAAGTGAAGTGTCAATAGGCTGAGTTGCCATGGTTGAGGTCTTAATGATGTATACACTAGCAAAAGTGAGAGCCTCTTCCATATGGAACTCCTAAATAGGTTTAGGGAGATCCACCTCAGTAATAAATGAATGATGTGGGCTAGACATGGGAGAGGCATGAGCACTCATCTCTCTTTTAGTAGAGGAGGAGTAGAGAGACTCATGGTACTCACTGAATCTCATGTCTTCATCATCATAGAATTCAAGGTTAGGAATAGGTTGGTTGAGATTTAGAGGCTGGGATGGTAACTTTCCCTTAAAGGTTGTTCACTTGAGTGTTGAGACTCAGAGTGAAGGATTAAGGATGATGGGCTAATGAGCTCATCAGGCTGAGCATGAGGAACCTCAGCACTGATTCGTGATGTGATGGGAGTGGTTTGCTCCTCAGGAGAAGTGGGAGCTCCAGTGTCCACTTCCTCATGTATGGGTGATGATATGGGGGCCTACACAAGCTGAATAGCTAGTGCAGGGGTTCATTTGGATTTTCTTTGGTAGGTGAGGATGATTTGGGTCTGTTTAGGTGGTTGAGAGGTAGAAGGTGTGGGTTCAACACTAGCTTGTGTTGCTAGATTGTCACCTTGAGCAATGAGCTCTAACATTTTGGGGACGAGGGTTGTTTCTACCCCAGAGAAGCCAATAGTTGGCTTCTTCATTATTTTAAAGATGTCGGGCTTCATCTGTCCCAATTTAAGAATATTACCTGTTTCTCTCAACTGTGAGCCCAGTTCACAGTTGAAATGTATTGAACATATCTAGGAAACATGTAATTCTCTAAGGAGTCTAAGTTTGCAAGTAAATTTATATAGACAAATTGAGAGTACCTAAACTTGACACATTGAACCATTCTAAGCACTATGAAGGAAAGATCCTCAAGAATCTGGTCCCGCCCACCATGCTTGTTGGACAAGATATGGATGACCATATGAAGCATGTACTTCCACTGGGATGAGACCTTTCCTTTCCTGAAGGTTTTTACAGAGAAATCTCCTTCATAGCCCATCTGCTGAAAGAAGTGGTTAACAACTTCCTTTAGAAAGGACAACTCACCTTCCTCATCATCCAGCTGAAGATGAGTGTTGATGATGGCTGGAGTGATAAAGATTGTCCTCCCCTACACTGTAGCAGACAATGCCTTCTCCTTATCCATTATGACCTCTTGACATGTCTTCAAATTTCAAGTAGATGATCCTCATAGAGTATAGGATCAATGGTCAGGGAGGTGAAGTAGTTTGATAAAGCTAGAAAACGGCAAACCTCTGAGAAACTAGAATCTTTCTCAGAGTTCAACAGAGCAACCTGATTATGTTGCCTGTGAAGTTGCATGGAGAAATAGGAGTTGTTTCTGCGGTTGAGGTTGGCCATTTTTGAAAGCTTAAAGGTGAAGAAAGTGAAGAGCAAATGCGGTTTGTAGGTGAATTTAGGTTTTGCAATAGTGCAGATGAAGAAGAGAGTGAAAAAGGGGGGGAACCTTTGGGTATATATATAAAATGGATCTTAGACAAAGTTAATAAAAGTGGATAAACTTTGAAATCCGGATGTCAGTCCTACCTCTGAAAAGTAGTTTTCTTTTAAAGTAGTTTTCTTGGAAGTCTAAAATCTTTCGAAGGTAATTTTACTTCGGAAGTTTCAATTAAAAGCTTCCGAAGCCAAAATGGCTTCGGAAGATATTCTAAAGAGTTTAGAAAATTTTTCTTCGGAAGAGATTAAGACTTGGAAATCTGAATCAAACTTCCGAGAGTTAATTGCTTTCGGAAGAAAATTGTTCTTGAAAACATACAAGTACAAGAGTAGTTTTAAGCTTCGGAAGATATTTTGACAATTTCTTCTGAAGGTAAATTTTCTTAAGTAGTTGTTTGTTTTGAAGACATAAATTTCTTCCGAAGGTAAATACATATCTTTCAAAGAATAATCAAAATTTTCAAGAATCTAAGAAATGTCTTCTAAAAAGATTTTTCTTACAGAGTAAACAAGGGCTTATGAAGGTGATAAAAATAGACAAATTTGGGACACAAAAATTTTAGAAATAATATGATTAAGTTTTAAAAAAAGCTACTCAAAGTTAATCATCCCAATAGTTGATATAAGATACTTAAATATTTGTTCATCAAAAGCTTTGTGAACAGATTAACATATTGTTTATTTGTGTTAACCTTGACTAGTTTGATTAATCCCTTTTCAAAGTTATCTCTAATCAAATGATACCTGATGTTGATGTGTTTTGTCCTTGAGTGCTGCACATGATTCTCTATGATAGAGATAGCACTGTTGTTGTCTATGGGGATAGGAGTCTCTTTGAAGTTGAATCCATAATCCAACATCTGTTCTGAATCCAAAGCACTTGAGCACAGCAACTTGCAACAACAATGTATTCAGCTTCATCAGTTGATGCAGAGACACAAGATTGCTTCTTGTATTGCCATGAGACTATTCTTCCACCAAGGAACTGACATCCCCCTGATGTAGACTTTACAGTCATATTGCATCCACCATAGTCACTATCTGTATATGCATACAGATTGAAGTCAGAATTCTTTGGATACCAAAGCCCAAGTGTTGAGGCACCTTTGAGATATCTTAAAATTCTCTTAACATTGACTAGGTGTGACATCTTGGGGTTAGCTTGATATCTTGCACAAATACACGTGGCAAACATGATATCAAGCCTGCTAGCTGTGAGGTACATAAGAGACTCGATCATAGCCCTGTAGAGATGTTCATCCACACACTCCCCCTCAAGATCAGGTCCAATGGAGTGGTTTCTGGCTATGGGTGTCTTAGCTACCTTACAATCAGTCATGTTGAATCTTTTAAGTATGTTTTGTACATACTTTGACTGACTTATGAAGATGCCACTGTCGCTTCACTTGAATTCCTAGAAAGAAATTGAGTTCCCCCATGGCACTCATTTCAATCTATCCTTCATTAGCTTCTCAAAGTCTTTGTAGAGCTTTGGATTAGTTGACCCAAAGATATTGTCATCTACATATACTTGAACTAGCATTAAGTCATTTCCTGTTCTTTTAATGAAGAGAGTTCCATCTATAGTTTCCCTTTTGTATCCATGCTGACAGAGATACTGAGACAAAGTCTCATACCACCTCATTGGTGCTTGGTGCAACCCATAAAGAGCTTTATCAAGCCCGCAGACATAATCTGGATGATCAGGATCTGCAAACCTACGTGGTTGTTTGACATACACCTCTTCATCAATCACTCCATAAAAAAAATCACACTTGACATTAAGTTGGTAGACCTTGAAATCCTTGGATGCAGCAAAAGCTAAGAATATTCTAACAGCTTCAAATCTTGCAACAGGAGCAAAGACATCTGTGTAGTCAATTCCTTCTTTGTGTGTATCTTTGGACAACTAGTCTAGCTTTGTTCTTGATGACAAGTCCTCTATCATCTTTCTTATTCCTAAACACCCGTTTATTCCCAACTTCCATCCTTTAAAGCCTCATCAATTTTCTTAGGCTCTATCTGGGATAGAAAACAAGAGTGAAAACAAACATTTGCATCATGGGTTTGTCCTTTTGTTCTTACCCCGGGTTCAACATTTCCAATGATGTTTGTTGTAGGGTGAGACTTGTGAATCCTTAGTTGAGGGATCACATCAAGTTGCTTGGAGAGATCTAAAAGAGAAATTTAGATCTAGTCTTGATGATTCACCCACCATATCAGCACACTTATCAAGAGAGACTTGATCCAATGAGTGTGTGACATCATTAATGTTGTCTTCAATGGAGTGGCTGTTAGCATCCAGAAATTCCTGATCAGTGTCACTACCACCACTTTCTCTATATTTAAAGCTCCTTCATCTGAGTTTTATGCCTCTAAGCTGGAATTTGAAGGTACCTTAGAGGTATCAGCTGAGTTTGTCATTGTTGTGCTGATAAGGACTCCATTTGCAAGGTTAGTTACAACTGAAGCTGAAGTAGTATAGCTTGATGGTCTTCTCAGCTCAAATCTTGGATCAGGGTCACCTGTAGGAAGTATATCTGTGGATCCTAAAACATGCTCACAAGATTTATTAAAATAGTTGGTAACTAAATCAAGATCAAATAGCCAATCCGGACCAGAACCTTTCACACTGGGAGTGTGCTCATTGAAAGTCACATTGGCTGACTCCTCAACTACTCTAGTTCTGAGATTGTATACTCCATATGCCTTGGCTTGGGAAGAGTATCCAATAAAATGTCCATCATCTAATTTCTCATCAAACTTGGCAATTTGATCTTTGGTATTCAAGATGGTGCAAGGACACCCAAATGACCTGAGAAAACCAATGAAAGGTTTCCTCTTGTGCCAAAGTTCATAAGGAGTCTTACCATGTGTCTTAACTACTAAAACTATGTTTTGCACATAGCAAGCAGTATTAACTGCCTCTGCCCTGAAGGTGATGGGCAGCTTAGAGACAGTTAACATAGTTCTTGCAGCTTAAATTAGTGTACTGTTTCTCCTCTCAGCAACATCATTTTGTTGAGGAGTCCTGGGAACACTATATTGTCTTGTAATACCCTTTTCATCATAAAATGTATCAAGGATTTGGTTCTTGAATTCAGTTCCTTGACCACATATTATGGTTTTGACCTTGTGATCACATTGATTCTTAATCTTTAAGATGCAATTCTTTAGAATCTCAGGGGTCTCATCCTTAGTTGTAAAAAAGAAGACCCAAGTGAATCTTGTAAAGTCATCTGTGATCACCAAACAATAAGAGGTCTTTCCTAGACTCATTACACTGGTGGGGCCAAAGAGATCCATATGTAACAAGTGTAGGGGAGTAGTAATGGAGTTTCTTTCCTATGGCTTGTGAGATACCTTGTGTTGCTTCCCTTTCAGGCATGCACCATAATGATCATCACTTGTAAACTCTTTCTTTGGCATTCCAGTTACCAAATAATTCTTAATAAGTTTATTCATGTTCTTAAAGTTTACATGGCACATTCGTTTATGCAATAGGAAAGACTCATCACTATTGGCTTTAGATAGAAAGCATGAAACTTCTCTTGAAGGAGATGTTTCTTGCAAATCCACCTTGTACATGTTTCCTTTCTTAGGGGCTCTGAGCAGGATATGCTCATGAGGAATGACCATCCCGGGGTTGAGAACAATGCACTCATGCTTAGTAAAGAGCATGTTATGACTCTGATCACAAAATTAAGATACACTCAAAAGATTGTATCCAAGCTCCTTGACAAAGTTTACCTTCTCAATACTGAGCTTACCATTTGTGACCCTGCCCCTTCCTGTAATGTAACCACCAGTATCTCCTCCAAAAGAAACTGGCCCTCCATCAATTTTCTCAAATTTATGGAGTAGTGACCTATTGCCTGTCATGTGCCTGAAACAACCACTATCAATGATCCATACATTCCTGTTTGTCTTGAGCTGTTCCTGCACAAAAGATATGGTTAGTTACATTTGGAAACCCAAGCCTTATTGGTCTTGGGCTCATCAAAAGAAGTTGAAGACAATGCAACACTAATAGATCATATTGTCATGTTTTGAGGATCACTTGCTGATGTTGATGGAGAGCTTTCAGTCACATGGTATTTCTTTGTCATCCACACCACCTTTGGAAGCTTAGACTTGACCTTCAACACTTCGGAAGTTTTGATGACTTCGAAAGTTTTGATGACTGAACCTTCGGAAGATCTTGCTAGCACTGCAGCAGACTTCAGTGCTTCGCAAGTATTCCTTTCTTCCGAGACCAAATTTTCTTCCGAAGGCAATTTCCCACTTATCTCCTTCTTCAATTTGGAGCTTTCAAAAGGAAAAGATTTTCCTTCTGAAGCTTGTTTCTTCTTCAAACTCTTAAAATTCTCTTTCTTGGTCATGTGGACAGTACCTTTTGGATTGTAAAGACAATCCTTAGCAAGATGAGAGGTACCCCCACACATAACACAATCCATTTCCTTCTTCCTAAGAGTCTTCTTTTGTGAACAAAACTGAACTTGATCACTTTCCTTCTTCATCTTCATCTTTGCAGATATTGTGGAAATTCTCTTGGTACTAGAGTTTGAGTTTTTGTCTTCAGTCTTAACCACCTTAAAACCTGTAGAAATAAAAACTTGTTTTTGATTAGAGTTAAAAGTGGCCTTGATCTCTTGAGCTTTCTTTGCCTTCCTTTTGCTCTTCCTGATCAAGTTCTTCCTTTTTGACTTAGTCATCCCAACTTTCTTAGTCTCCTTAGAAGGATAGTGACCTTTCTTCGAATGCTTTTCTTCTTTCTTCTCAGAGGCATCCTTCACTATCTCTTCTTCATCCTCTTCAGTCATGGGTCTATGAGAGGAAGCTCATCTTCACATGTTTCACACCTAGGAGATCTTACAGAAAAGATTATGTGTGGAGGAGCTATCTCACTAGATCCCAGTCCCTGCTTATTTTGATAACAAACTTTTTCATTAAAAGATGAGGATATGATGTTCTTTAAAGTCTCTTTTTCAAGAACATATTTTTCTGCCTTGGCTTTACTGATCACAAGCTCAGCATGGCATTCAGTCAACTTAGTTATGAGATCTTTGATCTAAGTCCTGTAGTTGGTATGTTCCTGTTTAAGAGTTGAAATGGTTTTCTCTAAGTCCTCTATCCTTAGTTTATAATCATTTTCAGGTCTTTTGAACTCAGATTTTAAGATATTTAAAGACTCAAGATCAGATCTCATCTCTAAGTTGTAGGACCTGTATCTATCCACTTTAGCAATATATTCAGGTGTACAGAGATTTTCCTGTACCTTTTCTTCATCATGTTCAGCCATTAATGTTTGGTTTGGAGATGCATCTTCCACCTGAAAGCTGCAGCCAAAGCCTTCTTCTTCAACACAACTGCAGCTTGCTGCTTTGGCTTCTCATTCTGGGTGGCTCTCTCAGTGTAGTTTGGCATGGCTTGTGCTTGGCCACCATTTGTCCTTGGTGCTTTGCACTCCCTTGAAAAGTGACCATTTGGTTACAGTTGTAACACTTTACTTTGCTTTTATCCAGCCCAAACTTTCCACTAGCTACATTGCTTGGAAACTTCCTTCCTGTCCTCTTGTAGAATTTCTTGGCTCTATGAGTGAGGGGAGCCATTTGCTGAACTATCTCCATGTATTCCAGGACATCTGGATGGATACAGTCCAAGTCTCCAAGGGTGAAAAGAAAGTTGCCTGTGCTTTCATCAGAAGACACAAAGGCTTGTGAATAGCTTGTCTCTTAGAATGGGCTTCCTTGAGTGTAGCTTTCTCTTGGTGTCTCCGAGAAGGTGATGAAAGGACCCTTTTGTGAGTTATCAGGGTAGCATATAAGATGATGTTGTGGTTTTATGCTATCATTTTCAACCCCATGGAGGGCTGAACTCAGTTGATTGCTAGTTACCAGATGAACCTTCTATATTCATCTCCATCTGGTATCCACTAAGAATACCATACAACTCTGTCAAAGTAAGAGTCTTAAGGTTCTCAGTTCTCTTGATAACAACACAATAATATGTCCATTGTCTGGGAAGAGAGGACATGAACTTCCTTACAATGTCCCTGTTCTCAAGAGTTACTCCAACATCCATTAGAGTATCCATAATCTCAACATACCTGAAGTATTGTTGAGTCATGGTTTCACCTGTTTTGAAGGTGAAGTTTTCAAACTGCTGCTTCAGGAGATCCTTCTTGTTCTCCTTGGCTTCAATTGACCCCTCATACATCAGCTTCAGTGTATCCCATAACTGTTTAACTATTTTGCACTTCTTGAAGCCTCTGTATATGGAGTTTGGAAGAGCAGTTTGAAGGGCTGTCATGGCATTCTGATCAATCTCTATTCTCTTCATGTCTTCTTCAGAATAGTCAGCCACAGCCTTTGGAATCATACCACCCCCAGCAGCAGCTAAAGAGGTGCTTGGTATGTGAGGCCCTGAGACAACAGATTCCCATATCCTAGAGTCTTGTGACTTGATGAACCCTTCCATTCGTTGGCACCAAGTGTTAAAGTATTCAGGAGTGATCAGTGGGGATTTTGTCATGGTTACAGTTTCCATATCAGCTTTAGTAATAGCTGCCATTTGAGATGTTAAGTATTGTGTGTGTGTGAGGGATCTTAAGATGGTGAGATCTTACAATCAAGAACCTGGAATGCTCTGATACCAATTCAGGACCGTTAGAGGGGATGGTCACTTACAACACAATACACAATGAGGAGAGATTGATTAAGAACACTTAACAGATCGAATAGAGAACTGGTAACATAATGGTTTGATACTTAGAACATAAGCAAATAGGAGACAGAACAAGAAACAAAACAACACAAGTATTGGTTTTCAAGAATGCTGTATATTGCTCTCAAGTTCCTTACAAGTGTTACAAAGCATAAGAAAAGATACAAGGACCTGAGATACTTTATACTACATCCTACAGCTGGCCATACTTAGAAAGCCAGCTGGAAACATTTGAACAAGACAACAAAATTAAATGTAGAGTAAAAAGGCAGATTTGCCTTTTGACTAGTGACTATGACATGCCATAGCTCACATCCTAATATATTAAAAAAGGATAAAAGTACATAAAATAGAAACCAAAATGACTCAAGACCTCAATGTACAGTTACTAAAAGCATGAACCTTTTCACCAGCTTATGTAAGTTGGTGACTAAACAGAGTTGCAGCGGAAAGTGGTCCAGCTTTATGGTAAAGTACATCGGATAGAGCATGTGTTTAAAGGTCTTCGGAAGAAATCTATCTTCACTTCTTGGCTTCGGAAGACTTTGTCTTTGAAGCTTCGGAAGACTTTGTCTTTGAAGCTTCGGAAGACTTCACTTTTGGCTTCGGAAGATGTTGTCTTGGCTTCGGATGATTTTACACTTAGAATATTTCTAGTGCATGGTGTAAAACTTCCGAACCATTTTTACTTAGTACTTCAGTGCATGCATGCGGAAAGATTTTGGATGTTTTAGGTGCATCAGCCTTAAATAAAACCTTACAAAGCATCAATAATCGTAATTATAACTAAGCTTTAAACCAAATAAATCTATGTTAAATTAATAAAACGGGCAAAAGTAACACGATTAATAAATCAAAATACATTAACAAGACAAAATAATAAAATACGATTACAGAGTCACAAAAATCCATTTGAATCCATTTAGCTAAACATATAAAAACCCTCACGTGAGTTGGTTTTTTTATTTTGTAATTTTTTAATTAAATAACTCTCATGTTGGAAACTTAGCGGAAAAAGTTAATCGTGTTAGTTAGGTGTAGCCAAATAGATTCAAATGGCAATTTTAGTGAAACCTTTGGATGCAAATGGCAATATTTTAAACTTTGGGATTCAAATGGCAATTTCTATGAAACCTCAGGGATGTAAAATGCATTTAAGTAAACTTGATTACTACTTTGTTGAAAAATTTTGATTACTATTATGTAAAGTTAATTCAATAATTTATAATTAATCCAAAAGTCTAATTACTGTAATAGTTTACTTTAGAGGTTGATACTAACCAAATATCTTTCAGCATGCAATGATGTAAAAGTAAGTTACTTCGGAAGATTTGAGAATGCACAAAAGAAAATAACTAACTATCAAATCTTCCGAAGTCAAAGACAAAAATCTTCCGAATCCAAAAGTGAAGTCTTCCGCAACTTAAAGACAAAGCTTCTGAAGCTTGAACACTGAACTCTTCCAAAGACTAAGAAACCATGTGTCTACTGACACACTTTTGACAAAAGCAGACCAACTTTTCACTGCCAGCTCTGAAGACTTATCAACCTATATAAGTTGGTGATTATCTTCTTACTTTTGTCAACTATATGTAATGGAGTCTTTGTCTGTAACTTCCTACTTTAGTACTTTTATCCTTATTGTAATACAATAGGATATGTGCTTAACATGTCATAGTCACATGTCAAAAGTCAATCTATATTTTGACTTTACATTGATCTTGTTGTCTAGATTAATGTCCAGATGGCCTTCAAAGTATGGCCGGTTGTAGGATGTAATATAAAGTATCTCATTGTATCAATCTTAGGACTAGGCTTGTAAAACTTGTAAAGCACTTGAGAGCAATATACATCATCCTTGAAAACAAATCATTGTGTTCTTGAGTGTTCTCACTTTCTATACATTATTTCTTTGCCAGATTCCTTATTTGATCTAGTAAGTGTGTTATTTCCAACTTAGAAACTGTTGTTGAAAAACCAAAACCGGTCCTACAATTACTATTATGTAAAGTTAAGTCAATCATTGTACAAACATAAATCAGATATTTTTGTATTTTTGATCATTTTTGAATGTGTTTTAGAGATAATGATCTCAATTTTTTTTAATTACTCCCCTTAAAGTTTATATCCCATAAGGATAAAAATTTTATTGATTTAAAAATAATAAAATATTAATGATACCATAAATAAAAATAAAATATAATCAAATAATATTTTTGTATTTTGTTGATATTTTTTGTACATTAGTATAGAATAATAAATTTGGTGAGATCATAATAGTATACCTTTACAAATATAAATATTGTTAGAAAATTAGACATAATCACACCCATATTGATTGCAGGTGTAATTATCCACTTAAAATCAAGCAATGTTGTGTATATTGTTTGTACTTTGTGATTTTTATCATGATTTGTGTTAGTTGATCATTCTCTATGTACCTCACACTCAGAAGCACAGATAGATTAACCACCCGCATGAAATGCGTGGTAGAACTTTGTTACAGCTTACATGACCACGTCATTTAAGTTATGAAATTTCATGTTATTATAGGTGGGGGGATCCCTTTGAGATTTATTTGATCCTTTATATGCTACATTTTAGAGTTATCCTCTTTGGATTCTTTTGATTGTAATGCAAGATGGACTTTGTTGTTTATTCATAGTGGAATGTGTTCCTTATTGGGAATATTTTTGGATCATATACATCAACACTTTATGCTTCGTTTACTCCAGTTCTTTACGTAGCAAAACATAGGAGAAATCGATATAGGTGAATGAGATTCATAAAGTATCATAACTTGGTGTGTTTAGCTTACTACTCCCACCCACTTGAATGAGCTAATGTTTACCCATACCTAGGTGATAGCTTATAGTGGAATGAGAGTCTTTAGTTTATCACAAAACCATATATCTTTAATTCCAAGCTGAGCCTACCCACATATCAAATCATGCATGTCAGTCATTGATAGATATTTGATTGCATTGCTAATGATATACTGACTGTAGCTATATCATTTCTCATGGTATTTTCTATATTATTGAGTTGTAAAGAAATACTTTTAATATTTTTCATTATTTTTTTCCTTTTTCATATATGTTAAATGAAATGCATAGTTTTGTATTTTTGTTTATTTTCAAATGTTTTTGTCTTTTGATATCGTTAAAAGCAAGATGGATCCTTAACAAAAAGAAAGTGATATTTTATTTACATTGTTGGATTGGGTTGGTTCAAACAAATAAGAATTTCTTTTTAGGTTAGTAGCTAACCAATGCGAAATCTAAGTTAATTACTTACTATCACAACACAATTACTTTGAGTAATATAAATGCATAATAAGTTCTTTCAAAGTATTCACTTGATTAATTTGTTTTGTACAAAGATTACAATTTGGCATATACAATTAAATAGCTTAGAAAGCTTGCCTCTCCTACACAAGGACTTTTATACTAAACAAAGAGAATAGACTATTCTATGTTCAGATACTACAATAGAACAGGCAATCAATGTATCGGAGTTGGCAGCTGCTATACTATGTTGTCGGCAAAAGATGGAACACAGCAGTCGTCAGCACAGACAGGCTTCTTTTATGTAGTAGTCGATCGACAACTCATAGAGTTCACTACTGATTAGCAATTGATCTGCATATGCTGATCAGCAGACATTTAGCATATGTAGATCAACAATTTCTTTGGTATATGCTGATCAGCAGCATTCAACATATACCCTTCGGTAGTGGATTCAACACTTATCTTAATTTGGCAGTTGATGGCCACTACTGAAATTCTGAGTTTTTGGTAGTTTCATCCTTCATGATTTAACATTTTCTTGAACTAAGAACTCAAACCACTTAGGTTCAAAGCCTTAGTAAATAAATCAGGCAGTTGATTGTTTGTGTCTACTTGTATCAACTTGATTAAATCTTTTTTAGCATAATATCTCAAAAAGTGATATCTTATCTCATTATGTTTTATTTTTTAGTACTGAACTTGATTGTTTGTGATAAACATTAAAACTGTGTTATCAATATGTATTGATGTGTGCAAAAAGTTGAAACCATAGTCAATCATTTGGTTTTGAATCCAGAGAACTTGAGAACAACAAGTGGATGCTGCTATGTACTCAACTTCTGCAGTTGAAACTGAAACGTTTATCTGCTTCTTGAACTGCCATGACACTGGTCTTAGACCAATGAATTGACACCCACCAGATGTGGACTTTCGATTTGAGTTGCATCCCCCATAGTCACTGTCTGTGTATGTATGTATGTATAAAAGTTAAAGTTTCCCTCCTTTTGATACCATAACCAAATGCAGGGTTGCCCTTGAGATATATGAATATTCTTTTCATAACATTGACATGAGACTCTTTGAGATCTACCTAATATCTGGCATAAACACATACTCCAAACAAGATATTAGCTCTACTTGTTGTCAGATACATAAATAATCCTATCACTGAATGATAATATGTTTGATCAATAGACTTGCCATCTAGAGCAAGACCTATCTTTATCTTTGTATCTACAAGAGTTCGTATAGATTGATAATTTGAGAAATGGAACTTCTTCAACATTGAATCCACGTACTTTGACTGGTAAATGAAGATCCTGTCCTCTGTTTGTTGTACTTGCAACCGTAAGAAGAAAGTCAATTCACTCACAACACTCATCTAAAACTTCGAATGCATGAGTTCTTCAAAATCCTTGCAGAGTTGTTTGTTTGTTGAGACGAAGATGATTCATTCACATATATCTGAACAAAAAGCAACTCATGGTCTTTCTTCTTTTTGAATAATGTTTGCTCAATCTTTCCTTTCTCGTACTGTGTTCAAGAAGAAAACACGACAATGTCTCATACCACTTCCATATTGCTTGATGTAGACCATACAAAGCTGTCAAGCTTGTACACCATGTGAGGGAAATCTAGGTCTTCAAAGCCTGATGTCTGACTGACATAAACTTCTTTAGAAATTTTCCTGTATAGGAAAGCACCCTTCACATCCATTTGATACATGGTGAACTTCATGGATGCAGAGTAGGCAAGAAAGAGTTTGATTGCTTCCAGTCGAGCAACAAGGCAAACTGTAAGGATTCCTATAAGTCTGATGCAGCCAAAACATCTCCAGTCTCTCTGCATGCATGCACTAAAGAACAGAAGTAGAAATGCTTCGGAAGTTTTACACCTTGCATTAGAAATATTCTAAGTGTAAAATCTTCCGAAGCCAAGACCAGCATCTTCCGAAGCCAAAAGTGAAGTCTTTCGAAGCTTCAAAGACAAAGTCTTCCGAAGCCAAAGAGTGAAGACAGATTTCTTTTGAAGACTTTTAGAGACATGCTTTTATCTGATGTACTTTACCATAAAGCTGGACCACCTTTCCGCTGCAGCTCTGTTTAGTCACCAACTTACATGAGTTGGTGAAAAGGTCCATGCTTTTTGTAACTGTACATTGAGATCTTGAGTCTATGCTTTCTACTTTATGTATTTTTATCCTTTTTGTAATATATTAGGATGTGAGCTATGGCATGTCATAGTCACTAGTCAAAAGGCAATCTGCCTTTTGACTCTACATTTGATTTTGTTGTCTAGTCTTATATATCCAGCTGGCTTTCAAAGTATGGCCGGCTGTAGGATGTAGTATATGTATCTCAAGTACTTGTAAGTTTCAGAGTATGCTTTGTAACATTTGTAATAGAACTTGAGAAGCAATTACAACATTCTTGAAAACCAAATACTTGTGTTGTTTGCTATCTTGTTCTATCTCATTTTTACTTGTGTTCTTAGCATCTTTCACTTAAGTTAACCAGTTCCCTATTTGATTTGTTAAGTGTTCTAAGTAACTCTCCACATTTGTGTTGTTATGTTGTAAGTGCATACCCTTCACCGGTCTTGCATTTGGTATCAGAGCATTCATGCTCTTGATATAAGATTGCACCATCTTAAGATCCCTCACATACACAAAATACTTAATAACTCAAATGGCGGCTATTACCAAAGCTGATATGGAAACTGGAACTATGACAAAGTCTCCACTGATCACTCCTGAAGACTTTGATACGTGGTGTCAAAGAATGGAAGGCTTCATTAAGTCTCAAGACTTCAGGATGTGGGACTTTGTTGTTGAAGGACCTTACATACCAAGCACCACTTCTGCTACTGGTGGTGGTATGATTCTAAAGGCTGTGGCTGATTACTCTGAAGAAGTCAGGAAGAGAATAGAGATTGATCAGAAAGCCATGACAGCCCTTCAAATTGCTCTTCCAAACTCCATCTACAGAGGCTTAAAGAAGTACAAAACTGCCAAGCAACTATAGGAAGCACTGAAGCTGATGTATGAGGGGTCCACTGAATCAAAGGAGACCAAGAAGGATATCCTGAAGCAGCACTTTAAAAACTTCACCTTCAAGGTAGGTGAAACCATGACTCAACAATACTTCAGGTATGTTGAGATTGTGGATACTCAAATGGATGTTGTAGTAACTCTTGAGAATAGGGACATTGTAAGGAAGTTTATGTCCTCTCTTCCTAGACAATGGACACATTATTATGTTGTTATTAAGAGGACTGAGAACCTTAAGACTCTTACTCTCACAGAGTTGTATGGTATTTTTAGTGGCTACCAGATGGAGATGAATATGCAAAACTCATCTGGTAACTCCGGTAATCAACTGAGTTCAGCCCTCCATGTGGTTCAAAGGAAAAGCATTGAACCACAACATCATCTTATATGCTACCTTGATAACTCACAAAAGGGCCCTTTCATCACCTTCCCAGAGACTCCAAGAGAAAGCTACACTCAAGGAAGTCCTTTCCAAGAGACAAGTTCTTCTCATGCCTTTATCTCTGCTGATGAAACCACACGTAACTTTCTCTTCACCCTTAAAGACCTGGACTGTATCCATCCAGATGATATGCAGTATATGGAGATAGTTCAGCAGATGGCTCTTCTCACTCACAAAGCCAAGAAGTTCTACAAGAGGATAGGGAGGAAGTTTCCAAGCAATGCAGCCAGTGGAAAGTTTGGGCTGGATAAAAGCAAAGTAAAGTGTTACAACTATAACCAGATGGGACACTTTACAAGGGAGTGTAAGGCACCAAGGACAAATGGTTGCCAAACACAAACCAGACCAAACTACACTGACAAAGCTCCCCAGAATGAGAAGCCATAGCAGTAAGCTGTAGTTGCTGTTGAAGAAGGAGGCTTTGACTGGAGCTTTCAGGTAGAAGATGCATCTCCAAACCAAACACTCATGGCAGACCACGATGAAGCCAAGGTATTGGAACATCTTTGTACTCCTGAATGTATTGATAAGTTAATAGATACAGGTCCTATAATTTAGAAATGAGATCTGATCTTGAGTCCTTAAATATCTTAGAAGCTGATTTTAAGAGAGCTGAAAATGATTATAAACTAAAGATATAGGACTTAGAAAAAACCATTTCAACTCTTAAACATGAGCACACAAACTACATGACTCAGATCAAAGACCTCATTACTAAGTTAATTGAATGTCAGGTTGAGCTTATGATCAGCAAAGCTAAGGCAGAAAAATGTTTTCTTGAAGAAGAGACCTTCAAGAACATAATATCCTCATCCTTGCATGCAAAAGTTTCTTGAAGACTTTGATACTTGGTGTCAAAGAATGGAAGGCTTCATCAAGTCTCAAGACTCCAGGATTTGGTACTCTGTTGTTG
Organism: Flaveria ramosissima; assembly: GCA_025215565.1. Lineage (NCBI taxonomy): Eukaryota > Viridiplantae > Streptophyta > Magnoliopsida > Asterales > Asteraceae > Flaveria > Flaveria ramosissima. The sequence continues at coordinate 13,524,320 of CM046046.1, read as the reverse complement.
AAGGACCTTACATACCAAGCATTACTTCTGCTACTGGTAGTGGTATGATTCCTAAGGCTGTGGCTGATTACTCTGAAGCAGACAGGAAAAGAATAGAGATTGATCAGAAAGCCATGATAGCCCTTCAAACTGTTCTTCCAAACTCCATCTACAGAGGCTTCAAGAAGTACAAAACTGCCAAGCAACTATGGGAAGCACTGAAGCTGATGTATGAGGGGTCTACTGAAGCAAAGGAGAATAAGAAGGATCTCCTGAAGCCGCAGTTTGAAAACTTCACCTTTAAGGTAGGTGAAACCATGACTTAACAATACTTCAGGTATGTTGAGATTGTGGATACTCTAATGGATGTTGGAGTAACTCTTGAGAACAGGGACATTGTAAGGAACTTTATGTCCTCTCTTCCTAGACAATGGACACAATATTGTGTTGTTATCAAGAGGACTAAGAATCTTAAGACTCTTACTCTTACAGAGTTGTATGGTATTCTTAGTGGCTACCAGATGAAGATGAACATGCAAAACTCATCTGGTAACTCCAGCAATCAACTGAGTTCAGCCCTCCATGTGGTTGAAAGGGAAAGCATTGAACCACAGCATCATCTTATATGCTTCCCTGACAACTCACAAAAGGGCCCTTTCATCACCTTCCCACAGACTCCAAGGGAAAGCTACACTCAAGGAAGTCCTTTCCAAGAGACAAGTCCTTCTCATGCCTTTATCTCTGCTGATGAAACCTCAGGCAACTTTCTCTTCACCCTTGAAGATTTGGACTGTATCCATCCAGATGATCTGGAGTATATAGAGATAGTCCAGCAAATGGCTCTTACAAGAGGACAGGGAGAAAGTTTCCAAGCAATGTAGCCAGTGGAAAGTTTGGGCTGGATAAAAGCAAAGTAAAGTGTTACAACTGTAACCAGATGGGACACTTTGCAAGAGAGTGTAAGGCACCAAGGACAAATGGTGGCCAAGCACAAACGAGACCAAACTACACTAAGAAAGCCCCCTAGATTAAGAAGCCAAAGCAGCAAGCTGCAGTTGCTATTGAAGAAGGAGGCTTTGACTAGAGCTTTCAGGTAGAAGATGCATCTCCAAACCAAGCACTCATGACAGACCACGATGAAACCAAGGTATTGGAACATCTTTGTACTCCTGAATGCATTGCTAAAGTCAATAGATACAGGTCCTATAATTTAGAAATGAGATCTGATCTTGAGTCCTTAAATATCTTAGAAGCTGATTTTAAGAGAGCTGAAAATGATTATAAACTAAAGATATAGGACTTAGAAAAAACCATTTCAACTCTTAAACATGAGCACACAAACTACATGACTCAGATCAAAGACCTCATTACTAAGTTAATTGAATGTCAGGTTGAGCTTATGATCAGCAAAGCTAAGGCAGAAAAATGTTTTCTTGAAGAAGAGACCTTCAAGAACATAATATCCTCATCCTTGCATGCAAAAGTTTGTTATCAAAATAAGCAGGGACTGGGATCTTGTGAGATAGCTCCTCCACACACAATCTTGTCTGTAAGATCTTCTAGGTGTGGAACTTGTGAAGATGAGCTTCCCCTCATAGACCCTTTGCTTGAAGAGGATGAAGAGGAGATGGTGAAGAATGGCTCTGAGAAGAGTGAAGAAGAGCATTCTAAGAAGGGTCACTATCCCTCTGAGAAGAGTAAAGCTGTTGGGATGACCAATTCCAGGAGAAAGAACTTGATTAGGAAGGCCAAAAGAAAGTCCAAGAATGCTCAAGAGATTAAGGCCACCTTCAACTCTGCACAGACAAACTTGAACTCCATAAACAAGAGTTCTGGTTCATGTCCAAATCATCCCATCATCAAGAAGAAGGCTGATCGATTGTGCAACACTGCTGTACAACCTGAACCATCCAGCTCCAAAGGTAGTTCTATCCCCATAAGAATTGCCACAACATCTGCAAAGATAAAGATGGAGAAGGAAAGTGATCAAGTTCAGCTTTGTTCACAAAGGAAAACTCCTAGAAGGAAGAAAATAGATTGTGTTATGTGTGGGAGTACCTCTCATCTTGCTAAGGATTGTGTTTACAATCCAAAGAGTACTCTCCACATGACCAAGAAAGAAACTTCTAAGAGTTTGGAGAAGAAGAAGCAAGCTTCGGAAGGAAAATCTCTTTCCTTCGGAAGCTCCGAAATAAAGAAGAAGACAAGTGGAAACTTTCCTTCGGAAGAACATTTGGTCTCGGAAGAAAGGAATACTTCCGAAGCACTGAAGCTTGCTACAGTGAAAGCAAGATCTTTCGAAGGTCCAGTCATCAAAACTTCCGAAGTCAACAATACTTCCGAAGTATTGAAGGTGAAGTCTAAGCTTCCAAAGGTGGTGTGGAAGTCAAAGAAAGACCAAGTGGCTGAAAGTTCTTCATCAACATCAGCAAATGATCCTTCTAGCATGACTATAGGATCAATTACTGTTGCATTGTCTTTAACTTCTTTTGATGAGCCCAAGACCAATGAGGCTTGGGTTTTCAAATGTAACTAACCATCTTTTTTGTGCAGGAACAACTCATAACAAACAGAAATGTATGGATCATTAACAGTGGATGTTCCAGGCACATGACAGGCAATAGGTCACTACTCTAAAAGTTTGAAAGAATTGATGGAGGACCAGTTGCTTAGGAGATACAGGAGGTTACATTACAGGAAGGGGCAAGGTCACAATTGGTAAACTCAGCATTGAGAAAGTAAACTTTGTCAAGGAGCTTGGGTACAATCTCTTGAGTGTATCCCAATTTTGTGATCAGAGTCATAACATGCTCTTTACTAAGCATGAGTGCATTGTTCTCAGGCCCGGGGTGGTCATTACTCATGAGCACATCCTGCTCAGAGCCCCCAGGAAAGGGAACATATACAAGATGGATTTGCAAGAAACATCTCCCTCAGGAGAAGTTTCATGCTTTCTATCTAAAGCAAATAATGATAAATCTTTCCTCTGGCATAAAAGAATGTGCCATGTAAACTTTAAAAACATGAATAAATTAATTAAGAATGATTTGGTAAATGGAATACCAAAGAAAGAGTTTACAAGTGATGATCACTGTGTTGCATGCCTGAAAGGGAAGCAACACAAGGTATCGGAATAGGCTTTCACGGCAGCTGCCAAGTCAGCCAGCAAGCTGGGCCGTTCTTCTCTCACAAGCCAAAGGAAAGAAATTCCATCATTAATCCCCTACACTTATTACATATGGATATCTTTGGCCCCACCAGTGTAATGAGTCTAGGAAGGACCTCTTATTGTTTGGTGATCACAGATGACTTTACTAGATTCACTTGGGTTTTCTTTCTTAGAACTAAGGATGAGACCCTTGAGATTCTAAAGAATTTCATCTTAAAGATTGAGAATCAATGTGATCATAAGCTCAAAACCATAAGATGTGATCAAGGAACTGAATTCAAGAGTCAAATCCTTGATACATTTTGTGATCAAAAGGGTATTACAAGACAATATAGTGCTGGCAGGACTTCTCAGCAAAATAGTGTTGCTGAGAGGAGAAACAGGACATTAATTGAAGCTGCAAGAACTATGTTGTCTGACTCTAAACTGCCCATCACCTTCTGGGCAGAGGCAGTGAACACTGCCTGCTATGTGCAAAACAGAGTTTTAGTGGTTAAGACACATGGTAAGACTCCTTATGAACTTTGGCACAAGAGGAAACCTTTCATTGGTTTTCTCAGGTCTTTTGGATGTCCTTGCACCATCTTGAATACCAAAGATCAAATTGCCAAGTTTGCTGAGAAATCAGATGATGGACACTTCATTGGATACTCTTCTCAAGCTAAGGCTTATAAAGTATACAATCTTAGAACTAGAGTAGTTGAGGAGTCCGCCAATGTGACCTTCAATGAGCACATTCCCAGTATGAAAGGTTCTGGTCCGGATTGGCTATTTGATCTTGATTTAGTTACCAACTATTTTAACAAATCTTGTGAGCATGTTTCAGGGTCCACAGATATACTACCTACAGGTGATCCTGACCCAAGATTTGAGCTAAGAAGACCTTAAAGCTACACATCTTCAGCTCAAGTGGTAACCAATCCTGCAAATGAAGCTTCTACCGGCACTCAATGACAAATCCTGCTGATACTTCTGGGGTGCCTTCAAATTCCAGCTTAGAGGCACAAAACTCAGATGAAGGAGCTTCAATTGTTGGAGAAAATGATGGTGGTGAAAGTGATCAGGAATTCCTTGATGCTGATAACCACTCCATTGAAGACAACATCAATGATTCACACACTCATTGGATCAAGTCAATCTTGATAAGTGTGCTGATGTGGAGGGTGAATCCTCCTTGCCAGATCAGAATTTCTCAAATTTAGATCTGTCTAAACAACTTGCTATGATCCCTCAACTAAGGATCCACAAGTCTCATCCGACCACAAACATCATTGGAGATATTGATTCAGGGGTGAGAACAAGGGGACATACCCATGATGCAAATGTTTGTCTTCACTTTTGTTTCTTGTCCCAGATAGAGCCAAAGAAAATTGATGAGGCTTTAAATAATAGAAGTTGGGTTGAAGCTATGCAAGAGGAGTTGCTTTAATTCAAAAGGCAAAAGGTTTGGAACCTATGTCCTTTTACTCAAAGGAAGACTACCATAGGAACCAAATGGGTGTTCAGGAATAAGAAGGATGGTAAAGGACTTATCATCAAGAACAAGGCAAGACTAGTTGTTCAAGGGTATATTCAAGAAGAAGGAATTAACAACACAGATGTCTTCGCTCCTGTAGCAAGACTTGAAGCTGTTAAGATACTCCTAGCTTTTGCTGCATCCAAGAACTTCAAGGTCTACCAATTTGATGTCAAGTGTGCTTTTCTCTATGGGGTGATTGATGAAGAGGTGTATGTTAGACAACCACCTGGGTTTGCAGATCCTGGTTATTCTGATTATGTTTGCAGGCTTGATAAAACTCTTTATGGGCTGCACCAAGCACCAAGGAAGTGATAGTGACTATGGTTGTGCAACATGACTGCAAAGTCTACATCAGGGGGATGTCAATTTATTGGTGAAAGGATAGTCTCTTGGCCATATAAGAAACAATCCTGTGTGTCTGCATCAACTGCTAAGGCTGAATACATTGCTGCTGCAAGCTGTTGTGCTCAAGTGCTTTAGATTCAAAATCAGATGCTGGACTATGGATTCAACTTCAAGGAGACACCCATCCACATAGACAACAACAGTGCTATCACAATCACAGAAAATTCAGTGCAACACTCAAAGGAGAAAACATATCATTATCAGGTATCATTTGATTAGAGATAACTTTGAAAAGGGATTAATCAAACTAGTCAAAGTTAACACAAATGAACAATATGCTGATATGTTCACCAAAGCTTTTGATGAACAAAGATTTAAATATCTTGTATCAGCTCATGGGATGATTAACTTTGAATAGCTTTTCTTAAAAACTTAATCATATTATTTCTAAAACCCTGTGTGTCCTAAGTTGTCTATTTCATCATCGTCATAAGCCCTTGTTTTCTTTGGAAGAAAATCTTTCCAAAAGACATTTCTTAGATTTTTTAAAACTTTGATCTCTTTACTTTTTGGAAGATTTAAAATTACCTTCGGAAGAAATTTATGTCTTGGTAAACAAATAACTACTTCAGTAATTTTACCTTCGGAAGAAATTTCTAAAATATCTTCTGAAGCCTAAAATCTACTTAAGTTCTTTTATGTTTTATAAGAACAATTTTCTTCCAAAAGAAATTTACCTTCGGAAGTTTTCATTCTTATTAGAATAAAAACTCTGAGTGTTAATTCTCTTCCGAAGCAAAATTCTCAAAAACCTTTGAAATATCTTCCGAAGCCAATCTGCCTTCGGAAGCTCTTTCTTCAGATTTCGAAGCTAATAACCTTCGGAAGATTTCTCGACTTCCAAGAAAACTACTTTTAGGCAAAGTAAACTACTTTTCAGAGGTGGGACAGACATCCGGATTTCAAAGTTTATCATTTTTCATTAACTTTGTCTCAAATCCTTTTAACATAAGTACCCAACGGTTCCCCCTCTTTCACTATCTTCTTCAATTATACTATTCCTTAAACCTAAATTCTCCCAAACCGCATATGTTCCTCACCTTCCTTCACCTTTAAGCTTCTCAAAATGGCCAATCTAAACCGTAGAAACAACCCTGACTTCTCCATGCAACTCCACAGGCAACACAACCAGGTTGCTCTATTGAACTCTGAGAAAGATGATAGTTTCTCAGAGGTTTGCCATTTTTTGGCTTTATCTAACTATTTCACCTCCCTAACCATTGATCCTACTCTCTATGAGGATCATCTGCTTGAATTTTAGAAGACCTGCAAAGAGGTCGTTATGGATGGGGAGAAGGCATTGTCTGCCACAGTGCAGGGGAGGACAATCTTCATCACTCTGGCCATCATCAACACTCATTTATAGCTGGATGATGAAGAAGGTGAGTTGTCCTTCCCGAAGGAAGCTGTTAATCATTCTTTTGAGCAGATGGGCTATGAGGGAGATTTCTCTATAAACACCTTCAGGAAAGGGAAGGTCTCATCCTAGTGGAAATACCTGCTTCATGTGGTTATCCACAGCTTGTCAAACAAGCATGGAGGGTGGGACCAGATTCCTGAGGATCTCTCCTTCATCGTGCATGGAATGGTTCAAGGGTCAAGTTCAGGTACTCTCAGTTTGTTTACACAAATTTGCTTGCTAACTTGGACTCCTTAGAGTATTATATGTTTCCTAGATATGTTCAATACATTCTCAACTGTGAACTAGGCTCACAGTTGAGGGAAACAGGTAATATTCTTAAAATGGGACAGATGAAGCCCGTCATATTTAAAATCATGAAGAAGCCAACTGTAGGCTTCTCAGGGGTAGAAACAGCCCTTGTCCTAAAAATGTTAGAGCTCATTGCTCAAGGTGACAACCTAGCAACACAAGCTAGTGTTGAACCCACACTTTCTACCTCCCAACCACCAAAAAGACCACAAATCACCCTCACCTACCAAAGAAAATCCAAACAAACACCTGCTCAAGCTATTAAGCTTGTGCAGGCTCCCATACACTCACCCATACAGGAGGAAGTGGATACTACAGCTCCCACTTCCCCTGAGGAGCAAACTACTCCCATCTCTTCAAGAATCAATGTTGAGGTTCCTCATGCTCAGCCTGATGAGCTCACAAGCCCAACTACCTTAAGCCTTCACTCTGAGTCTCAACACACAAGTGAACAACCTTCAGGGGACAGTTACCTATTTAGTCTCTAAGGTTAGTAACCTTGAATCCCAGGTGACTACCCTGCACAACAGGGTCAATGATCAGCAACTTAAGATATCTTATCTTACGGAAAAACTAGCTAGGAGACCTTTAAGGAGAGCTCAACCAGGAACACAAGAACCTGTGAATGCGATTGACCTAACTCCTGGCTCACCTATGCAAGAGGGTGATGCTACCAAAAGGGGGAGAAAGTCATTACAGTCACAGAACCTGGGAGTTCTTCAGGGAGTATGGACATTGAGGACTCACCATCCTCACTTGCAATTATGCATACTCAGCAACTTCCTCAAGTTCACATTGATGTGGACGCTATACTCTTTCATTCAGAGTCTCTTTGAGGAAGGCATTCCAAGGGCTATATCATCCCCACCCCAAGAACTTCAAACTACATTATTCGGTGGAGGTATGATACTGATAGAAGAGCCCTCATTCTTTAAAGAGTTCAAGGGCAGCAATGTGTTCAACTTTCAAACCTTGAACTACTATGAAGGTCTTGACCTGATCAACATGCCACTTGTCAACCCAAGTCAATCTAGACAAGCTGACAGGCTGGCACAAAGGATTCAAGACAGAATTACTGAAGAGTTCAGTCTAAGAAGGAGACAAAGGCAATAAGGTAATGTCATTGGTCAACTGGATGTTGAGGCAGACCCGGAGATTAGCTTCAAAGGGAAAACCTTGGCTGAAGCCCAGTGATAGAGCCTGAGAGCCCTGTCACACCAACAACTACTTTAGAAATTCATCCCCCCAGTGAAACACCTGTTGGTGAAGGTGTATCACAACCTCTCTCTGGCCAGAGCTTGGATGCTACACCAAGCAATGAAGGCCAAAGATCTTTCCACCCTGTGTCACAAAGGTCTGTGGGTGACAAAGGGAATAGGATTCTAACTCCTGAGGAGATTGAGGAGGAGGAGAGAGAGAGGAAGAGGAAGCTAAGGGGAGAAAGTTCCTCTGGTTATTCAGGCTTCATGCAAGCTGCAATCAGGGCTGCCCTCAGACCAAATACTCAAGATGATGAGTTGAGGGCAGTGAGGATTACTTACATGTAGACCAGGAACTATGACATTGATGAGATTATATCTCTCCCCTTAGAGGAACTTAATGAACTAGCTGACATGTAAGTGTTAAGAGAGATGAAGGAAGCAGATGATGCAAGGCTACTTCTCCAAATCAAAGAGGAGAAGAGACAGAAAAGATTATACAAGCATGTTCCTACCCTCTCCCCAGTTCAAGAAAGACCTGTGCAAGAGACTATGACAGCTAGACAAGAACCTCAGGTAGATAAGGAAACAGATAGGCAAAACATGATCAACTACTTGAGTGCCACAGGTCTCTATCAGGCATCTGCACTTCTTCCTTTGTCCTTTGAGTACATTGAGTTTGAGTATCTCAAACAGCTTGAACTTCAAGTACTCAAAGAACAAAAGGCAACAAAAAGGAAGATGAGGGAAGAAGCTGCAAAGTCAAGAGCCATTATCCAAAAGAGCATGAAGAAGTCTGCTGACAGACAAAGGATGATAAGCTTCTTGAAGCTTTATGGATTATCCAGAAGGAGACTTGGCCCTTGTCTCTATCTACAATGTATGAGCACATTAGGGTAATCAAGGAGAAGATCAAAAGTGGAGAGCTAATTGACTTACACTCCCCTCCAAGTCAAGCTCCTCCTGAAGTAGAGGTTAAGGTTGAACAACCTAAGACAACACAACCTGGACCTCCTGCTGAGCCTCAACAAGCTTCATCTTCTGATCTACAGCAGGGTCAAACTCCCTTTCCTTCTGAACCTGTGAGGGAGGAACACCCAACTGAGCAAGACAAGACTGATAAATAAGGTGCTGCAGACCAGTCTTCTCAGTTAAAGTCCTCAAAGAGGAGGAAGAAGATGGCTTTTAAACCAAATTCAAAGAAGAAGAAGAAGCCTGAATCATCCACCTCTACACCTCAGGCTGAGTCAGATCAACCTGAGGAAGTGCATGAAGAGGCAACCCAATCAAATCCAATCCAAGTGGCTCCTCTTGCATCTGAGAGACCCATCTTATCCTGGACCTTTACAACTAATCTAGAGAGATGGCATGTGATCAGAGATCAAGGTGGTGAAGATGTCTACACATGGCAAGACTAATTCAACCTACCTCTGCATGATCTATTTGAGATGAGAAGATACTATGAGAGTCTGAGTGATCCTGACCATCTAATGAAGAAAGGCATGATCATCATCATTATGAGAACTATCAAAAGCTGAAGATCTTTAAATGTTTTGGTAGCATCAGCCTAGGAGGAGTTTGTAAGGATTCCTATAAGTCTGATGCTACCAAAACATCCAAAGTCTCTCTGCATGCATGCACTGAAGAACAGAAGTAGAAATGCTTCAAAAGTTTACACCTTGAATTAGAAATATTCTAAGTGTAAAATCTTCCGAAGCCAAGACCAACATCTTCGAAGCCAAAAGTGAAGTCTTTCAAAGCTTCAAAGACAAAGTCTTCCGAAGCCAAAGAGTGCAGACAGATTTCTTCCGAAGACTTTTTGAGACATGCTTTTTTTATGTACTTTACCATAAAGCTGGACCACCTTTCCGCTGCAACTCTGTTTAGTCATCAACTTACATGAGTTTGTGAAAAGGTCCATGCTTTTGGTAACTGTACATTGAGGTCTTGAGTCTGTGCTTTCTACTTTATGTACTTTTATCCTTTTTGTAATATATTAGGATGTGAGCTATGAGGTCTAGTATGTATCCAGCTGGCTTTCAAAGTATGGCCGGCTATAGGATGTAGTATATGTATCTCAAGTACTTGTAACTTTCAGAGTGTGCTTTGTAATATTTGTAATAGAACTTGAGAAGCAATATACAGCATTCTTGAAAACCAAATACTTGTGTTGTTTGCTATCTTGTTTTGTCTCATTTTTACTTGTGTTCTTAGCATCTTTCACTTAAGTTAACCAGTTCCCTTTTTGATCAGTTAAGTGTTCTAAGTAACTCTCCTCATTGTATTGTTGTGTTGTAAGTGCATACCCTTCACCGGTCCTGCACAAACACTTTATCATAATCTATACCCTTTTTTGTGTATACCACTAGGCTATCAATCTTGCTTTGTTTCTGCTGATAATGCCTCTATCATTAGTCTATATAACCACCCGGTTCCGATAGGATATTGTCCTTTGGGAAGGTCAACTGGTTACCATACTTCTTGTTTCCTAAATTAAAGTAACTCTATTGCCTCAATCTAACTATTGTCTTGAAGAGCTTCATTGATGTCAGTTTGACATAGAAAACATGAAAAGGGATAGATGTTGGGTATGTTTGACTTGCTTCTTGTGACACGTTCATCTAGGTCTCCAATGATGTTTGTGACCGGATGAATCCTGTGTAACCTCAAAGTAGGAATTGCATCTACTTAAATTGATACATCTAGATTGGAAACATTCATGTCAAATTGGTGAGAAACATCTTCTTATGGATTGAGATGAGTCAGAGAGTCATGTGTTAACCCAGGTTGAACACATTTGAATCAAATCATGAAGATTATGGATCAAAATATGATAAACACACTAAAACCCCCTTTTGATCTCTATTAATTGCATATAATTTGTACAAAGTGGAAACCCCAATCAATTGGTAATTCAACCATTAGTCAATTCTAATTACAATTAACCTATTTATAGTGAATATAATATTCACTAATTGCACTTGACCCCCTAGACTTAGGCTAATTAATAGAAATTGCATATCAAATATAAAATTACCTAAAACATATTTAAATATATTTTGTTGACACAAAATATATATATTACAATAAAATTCCTAGTCATCTAAATATTCAACATCTCGTCTCGGTACTTCGTCTCGAACGTGTCCGGTTTGACTTTTGTGTTTACTTTGATCGTGATGTTGACTTTTATAGACTTTGACTGTGTTGATAATATAGACTATCTTGCACAACTCCAACAATACTCCCCCTTAGTCTATCATTATCAACGTCTTCAAACTAAATCAGCACCGAGAAGTCAACCATAGAAAGATCTTTAAATTGAAAATTTCTGAAACTGATGAGAAAGATCATTCATCTCATAAGCTCCCCCTATTTGCATGCTCCCCTTTTCGAGTGCATCCTTTGTGAGAATATTGGAACAGCTTTCCCAAATCTCTAATCTTGAGTGCTTTAGAAGATTTCGGAGGAGGATTCCTAGCTCGGTATCTTTTGCAAACTTGAGGAACGGGTTCTCTAATCAGGTACACTGCTCAACTGAAGATCGGCCATCACTTACCGTAAATTTCTGAAACACATTTGTAACGCCCGGAAATTTTCTTTGAAGCCGACAAAATAAAAAAAAGAAATAAAGTCCAAAGTCGAGGGACCAAACTCGCCAACGAGAGAAACTTCGATGAGTGGGAGTATAAAAGGGGGGAGACACCCCACCCTTCTCATTTTTTAGCCATCAAGAAGAGAAGAGAGAAAGAAGAGAAAAGAGGAAAAGTGTTGGCTCGGGTTGGTTCGAGTAGCCAAAATCGTTGAGGAGCGAGTCAAATTGAAGCTCTACTTGTCGGGATCGTTAAGGTGAGTTCTAGGACCCCTCTTTTACACGTTTTCAACTAATTTTGGGGCTGGAACACATCTGAAAACCCATTTTTGAGTTTTTGGGTGTAAACCCATTTTTATGCATGTGTGTATGTGTATGATGCGTTTGGAGCTTGATTTCTTGCGTGGATATGCTTGAATGAGGTCATGGTATGTTTTCCTAAGGTTTAGGATTGTTGATTTGAGCTTAAAAGAGGTTTGGAAGAGGTTGGAGGCCGAAACCCGTCGGCCGCAGTCAGGATGAATTGCATTCTGCATCAGCTAGGGCTAGGCGACCGACTGGAGGGCGATTGGAGGCCATTCGGCCGATTGGCGTGCGACTGAGGTCCATGCGCACGATTGCCATACGACTGAGGTCCATACGCATGATGGTCATGCGACTGAAGCTCTTGTGTCTGTAAGGCATGCGATTGAAGGAGTGTGCGACTGAGGTTCATTCGCACGGAGGCCATGCGCCTGGGGTTCATTCGCACGAAGGGCATGCGACTGAGGCCCATGCGCCTGAGGTCATGCGACTGAAGGTCATACGCACGAAAGCTATGCGACTGAGAGTCCATACGCATGGAGGTCCATTCGCCCATAGTCCATTCGCATAGAGTCCATTCGCCTAAGTGTTAAGTCGCCTGGAAGGCCATGCGAATGAAGGGTGTCCATACGCCCAAGTAAGGTTCATACGCCCAAAAGAACGACGGTTTATCTTATGACCTTCGAGGGAAGGTGCAGTTATGGGTTTTGACTCGGGATGGTTCCCGTAGGCTCGTGTGAGTTGACTTTCGAGGTCATAGACGTTATGTTGGGCATGTTGATGATGATGGTATGTATGACGTTATGTGTGATGTTAGGCATGGTGGTGCGTGTGATGCATAGTATCTATGATGCGTGTGATGTGATGTATGATTGATGCGTATGTATGATGATGCTGTATGTTTATGTTTATGTAATGTTCCTTATTATGTATGTTTATCTTTCTATGGCTTTGCGTTGAACGTTAATGAATGAAATGAAAGTATTATGTAACGTAAAGTGGAAGATAATGAAAAGAGGAATGTAATGAATGAATGAATACATGCATTAATGAATGAATGAATGAACGAATGAAAGGCTTGCAAGCATATGTATGAGGTGAGCCACTCTGTGTCGCAACAGACTTGAAAGAGGTCCTTGTCGTGTACTCCGGTACTGTGTCAGTCTTCAGACATGAGTCGGGGGTTTGTGTACAGGCCCCAGCACAGTATCAGTCTTCGGACATGAGTCGGAGGTATTGCATGAGACAGGATCCAGATGAATGAGAAGAGGATCGCGTACTCCGGTACTGTGTCAGTCTTCGGACATGAGTCGGGGGTTTGTGTACAGGCCCCGGCACAGTATCAGTCTTCGGACATGAGTCGGGAGTATTGCGTGAGACGGAATTGAGATGACGAGAAATGAATCACGTACTTCGATGCTGTGTCAGTCTTTGGACATGAGTCGGGGGTTTGTGTACAGACCCCGGCACAGTATCAGTCTTTGGACATGAGTTGGGAGTATGGCGTGAGTTAATGAATGAGAAAGGTAATGATGGAAAAAACGAATGTATGCAATGAACATCAATGAAATATCCTAATAATGTACGAAACGGGATCTTTGTCATTAGACCTCAGTAATCGTGGCTGAGTGCCACGAAGAGGGTAAAGCCTGACAGAATCTAGAAAGAAGTGAAAGATAATGATGTATGATGAATGATAATTGTAATGAATGAATGATGAAGATAATAATGATATTATCTATGTGTACGTATGATGTGTGATCGCATGTATGTAACAAATGTTTTTATAAAGAAAGTAAAGAATGATTTTACGAAAGAAAAGTAAGTTTTATTATAAAACTAGAACTCACTCAGCAACGCTGACTTTAAAGTGTTTCCAGTTGGCAGGTATGTTGCTAAGGATGACACGGGGTGACTACTCAGTTCTTTTGGAATGGCATCCATTATTATATGGCTTTTGTAATGGAATGTATCATGAATTTTGTAATTTGATAATGAAGTGTTGTTTGCAAAAGCTATTATATTTAAATGAGATATTGTTTTAAATGTTTCCGTTGCGACGTTTTTATGTAAGATGACGAAAATTATGTTATGAGTGTGATGAATGACCACTTGTAGGCGTCCCGGGAACGGGGCCTTACAACATTCACAAACACAATCTCGACATTTCTAATTAGATCATTTCATTTTAACAAAATAAACCCCTGTTTATCTATTGTGTGGAAAACAAGCCAACTCGTGTTCGTTTGTGCGCAATTTCTGTGAAATGCATGAAAAATGATAAAATTGTAACAACATAATATGGAAGACCTAAAAGAATTTTTAAAATCAAAATTTTTTATAATATTTTATTTTATTATATACATTTATTATAACTTTTTTTAATTTTATATATTGTGATTATAAATTTTTAATTACCGAGAACAGAATCGATCTTGAGATCACATCCTCAAGATATACTTTAGCACAAAGATGAATTTAATCATCGACAAACTATGAGATCATACTGATAACTGAATCTAATCACAGTGTTTGAAAGATTTTGAATTTCTTAAACAGATCAATAATAATTGCTGATATGTTTGTCCACTTAAACCCATGCCCTATCTTTTTCAACAAGCAGCAGATGATTCGTTAAGGTTCGATTAAGCACTTTAGAATGCTAGGACCCCACAATCATTGGGCAAAAACCCTCACCCAACCTCAGGATTTCTTGAATTTTATTACGATCTTTATGGAACAAGGCTTGTGCATTAGTGTGCAAGAGATTATCATCAAAATATTGCATTCTGTAATGAATTCATCGTTAGATGATTTGACACAACTTAGACCAAAATAGTGTGAGCTCCAGGTCTATACTCACGTATGATAAAGGAGATGACCATTTGGCATGTGCCGATGAGAGCTCCAGGTCAGTACTATCGTAAAGCAAAGAAGATCATCACTCCACGACAGTACTTCCGTACAGCAGAGGAGATTAGCACAAACACAAGACACATAAATACACCAAACATGGTCCAAAAATATGGCTTATATGAATTGTATCATGGTGGGTGAAATATCAGTTCTCAATCCAATTTTTATCGGGACTCAGTTTTCGTGCAGGCCAAAATGATTGCGTAAATCCAGACATCCTTAAGCATATATGTTAATTTAAATCATTATGTTGCTGTCTACTTTATTCTTCAGGCTGAGTCTACCAAGCAAATCATTAAAGAATCTGTTTGATTTGCTTTATTTGCAATTAAAAATAAGATGTGAATCAAATAACAACATCAGTTACTATTATTTCTTATTTTAAAACGCAAGTCATGCAAGAACAAGCATTTCAAGAAGATATACAATCATTTCCTAGTCATCTCGAATCAAGTTCCAAGTTCTCTTTTCATTTTTTTTGTTTACTATACTCTTCCCCTAAATATTTATTATTGCAAACCTATTTTTGTTTTGTTTTTTTGTTTTGTTTTTTTATTATTTTTATTATTTTTTTATATTTGTTTTTTTATAAAACTGTACAAAAATAGAAATTTACCAAAGAAGGTCTTCCAAACTACATTGATATGAAGATAAGAAATGAATTATCAAGAAATATGTAGTAATTGTAAAGTGAGAACTGTAATTGTGCTGATAAAAACCTAGATTGTGGATAAAATACTATGACCTTAACCTGTTTGTTCCGCCTCAAATTTGAATTAGAAACAATCTCTGAAGATCATGCATAGGTTGGACTCACCTTAGTTTAGATTGTTTTCTTTTACTTGTAATAGGTCTTTTGTTAGTTTCTTTTTGTATGTACTTAGATTTATGTATTTTAACAGTCTAGCGAAACTGTGAGCGAAACTATAAGTTCGCTCACAGTTTGCTGTTTTGTTTACCTGGCGAATCTACTGTTTTGCCGGGCGAAACTATAGTTTCGGCATTGCGAAACTAAGACTGCTATATATACTCATGTCTATTTTCATTGTTGGGTAAGCTTGCAAAACCCTAATCGATTATCATTATTGCAAGTTACCATTTCAAAGTAGTTAATACACAGAATTATCCTTGTGCTTTTTGTTATTGATCGTCATTGATCATTGTCTTATCATGAAAGAGTTATTATTGTGTTCAATCCTCTCTATTATTGTTGTTTAGTATATTTGTTGGATATTGAACGATTCTTCACATCATTTGCACTGTAATTCGATCACATGGACCAACAATCTTTGTCAGTAAGCCGGATTACTAAAAGTCCTCCTGAATTGTTCTTGCACTCATTAACAAATTAGTTTGAAAGGGAAACCCCGACCATCGTAGTCCATGGTGTTCCTTTTGCAACGGTAGAAGTAACCTGCTTCAACAAACAATCTGTTGAAATATCGGGGATATATGTATCCTTCTTTTTAATTTGCCAAATTTGTTTCGGTTCAATTAATTTGGATTTGAATGAACTAAATTTGGAAATCATTTTCTGTTTAAGACCGGAAGGAAAAGAATTTGGTTTTGAACCTTTAGTCATTTTCATCTTTGAATCATGTGAAACCGGCTTCACATGAAATGGTTTGGATGGAGGGTTTTTCATCCAGTCATTCAAAGATATGTGTTTTTTACCTCTTAAACAAGAGAAGCAACCCGTGTTACCTTTACCGTTTGGAACATTCTTTGTAGACTTACATCCAGAGAAGTAATTTGGTTTGCCTTTACCATTCGAAGCAAGTCTTTGAGGGCACTTCTTTACCACATGACCTTCTTTTCCACACTCAAAACAAGCCTTGAAAGGCTTTTGATGCTTGATTGACCTGTGTGAAGCATTTGAAATTGGAAATTGCTTTGTGGTTGTTGCAGATTCTTGCTTGTTTTGGTGTTTGCTGTGCTAAACAGTGAATGAGATCTTCACTGATTGACTAGCTTGTTTTGCAGTTGGAGAAGAGATCCGTATTGGTCTTGATTCAGCTTTTGGAAGCTTTTGAGACTTGACAATTTCAGGTGATATCTTGATCTTTAAGGAACCAACACTGTCCTCTATGTTTGATTCATCATCTGAGCTTGTCCAGTCTCGTATACACAGATCTGCTTCCAATGGATCTTGATTGACAAGAATAGAATGTGTTGTTGTTGTTGGAACTTGATGATTAGGTGATTCCTAATTTATCTCTTCTTTCACAATCCTAACATGCTCAAAAGTAGAAATTTTACCTGCTTTAAACTTATCAACAAAGTTAAAAGAAATAGTAGATATGATTTACAAACAACCGGGACTAAACAATAGTTAGCTTGACTGTTAGCATTCGGTTTATTGTATCTCATACCAGTTGTAGAATCATAACCATCTCACACCTCATTAAGATTGACACCGCTCAAACCTGCATGCAGACTATTAGTAGGTTGTTCAAACAAATCATTTTTAGGATGAGGTCTGGGGATTGGTGAATAACATAAAGTAGAAGGAGGTGGAACTAAACTAAATACAATTTCACCATCAGATTTATATCCAATCCCATGTTTTACCCGCACCCCTTGTTGTTTAGCAATAAGCTCATCCTTTTTCGTGTGTGAAAGGGTCCATTTATCAAGCTTTGTTTGAAGCTTTGTCGTTTCAAATTGAGCTAAAACAACCCTTTCTCTCAAAATATTAATTTCAATGTTACGCTCCAAAATGGTTCTTTTTAAAAGATCATTTCCAGCCAATGCATCAATAAGTTTCCTTGAAAAAGAAATTTCAGTTTTCTTTAATTTCTGATTGATTATTTTTAATTCTTTTTCATTTTCCAATAACAATCTGTTTGTCTTATAAATTCCAAATAATCAGATTCTGCAAGAAGAAGAACACATATCCTGAATAGTCTCATAAGGAAGACCCATGATAGTTCGTTCTGCAGCTAAGCTCTTTTCATAGTTGCAAACCCTTGTGATTTTTTGTTGTTCCTCTTCTTTGACCTTCAGCATCTCATCAGCCTCAGATTCTTTCTCTCTTTTATCAGCTTTTCCAGCCTTATCATCATCAGTTCTCATAGACTCCGGTTTACTGTCATTGTCGACTCTCAAAGCTTCACAGTTCTCTTCAACAGTTTCTCTAAATTCAAAATCTAAATCCGAATCAGTTCTCAATAACTTCAACTTTTCAATCATCTCTTTTTTGTAATCAAGTATGCTTGTTACAGAAGAAACAAGATCAGTATTAAGCGTGTGGGTTTGATGTGGGAACACGGCTTGCTGAAATTCGTTTCTTTGGATATCCAGCTCGGGAGATTTTAGTCAGTTGATCATATCCATAAGTTTTGTGTCGACATAACCTCTTTATTGCTTCAATATTTTTAACTTGATGATTCCATGCAGACGGAAGAGTCAAGAAGCTTTAGAATTTGTTCATGATTACTGAGATCTGGAACATGCTTCTTTAGATTATTTGCCACCTTTAAGAATCGATCAATCAAATCTGTTAATTTTTCTTTCTTCATTGCTGCAAAAGAGTCAAACCGGCTTTGTGCCGTTGTGAGATTATCTAATTTAAAGTCTTCTAAAGATGACATTTTATTAAAAATTTTGAACAATTAAACGCTCCAAAAGTATTTTTCCCAAAAATTGTAAAATAATTCTCCCCGGGAAATTTTTTTTTTGTTAAATATCACTCTATGCAATCTTAGCAACTGGGTTCAAACTTGTTTTTTTTATAAATCTTTTAAAATCGTTGAATATTTCTTCATCGGGATGAAATCAATTAATCCCAACAAGTCAATTTTCTTTGATTTTTTTATTAGCCCACAAAACAAAATTTAGAAAAAAACCCAGCTCAATTGTTATCCCAATTTTAATCTTGAAATTAGCCCAAAATTATTTTTAACTAGTCCAGATTGTTAATTTTTTTGTTTTTAATGAGCCCACATGAAGCCCAAAGTCCATTTAACCTAATCACAAACCCTAACCCTAACCCTAAGTTTTAATAAAAATAGTTTGTTGATGTCCAGAACCTTTCCTCTATCAAAACTCAATCGGAGAAAATGGTAGTAGCCAACGACGACTCGGCGGCGTCGACTCGGCATTTCCGGTGGTCTCTACGACGGCGAACGCGAAAAAAACGTTGGCGACATTAAAATTCATCCATATGATGGCACCGATGATGATGCGAGTATGCAAGTGAAGAAGAAGGGGAAGAAGGGTAATCAGAAGAGTATGCGAGTGAATGATGATGCGGAAGATGCCGATGATGGTGATGATAGTTTGGAGATTCAGTTTACTGGTAAGAAGAAATCAAAATCGAAGGCAAAAAAGGGTGGGAACTCGTTTGGTGCTTCGGCTATTGCATTGCTTGGGGATGAGGATGATGTAACTTCTGATGAGGTGCTTCGGCTTTTATGTTTACGCAACTTGTGTCCTATGTGCCGCCATGGGCTCTCGCCGGAAAATCAAGACTCTGACGGTGTTAGTGGTCCGGTGAGGGGTTTGTGGGAGGTGGGGGTGGTGTTGAGTTCATTCGAGCGATTTTAGCTTCTTTTGACCAATCGTTTTGGCCGAATGCGTTTGGGATCACTTCGGTTGGTTCTTTTTATTCGGAGTTCTTTGGATACGTTTGTAAAGCTGCTGAATTATATCCAAAATTTGAATCTGCTGTTGTGAGGGTTATGGGGGATATTGTGTTTGTTGTTGTTAATGATGGGTGTGGTGATTTGGTGATTTCGAAGGTTTTTTTTTAAATTTCGCAGATTATTTTCTTAATTTCGCTGAATTATCTTTAATTTCGGAGGTTGATAGTTTCGCCGGAGAAAGTAGTTTCGCCGGACGAAACTGTACTTTCGCCGGAGCAGTTTCGCTGGACGAAATCATAGTTTCGCCGGAGCAGTTTGAACTTTCGTTCAAGATCAGATCTAGTTTCACCGCATGAAGATTTGGAGCTCTCAAGAACACCAAGAACACATACTAGTGTGTGTGAGAGAAATTTTGGATCTGAAATATTTCTTTGAGTTTTCTTGTATAACAGATGATGTAGATCCAATATATGTAGTAGATAGTGATAGATTTGATGTTGTTGTTGTTGAATTTATAGAAATTTGAACTCAGATCTACTTTCTCTCTCTAGAACCCTATTTTCTCTCTCTAAAAATCTTCATAAATCTTCAAAAAGTCAGCAACAAATTCTTCAAATCTTCAATGTATTTCCAAAATGGCTCTGATACCAAATTGTTAACCTAGGTTGAACACACTTGAATCAAATCATGAAGATTATTATGGATCAAAATATGATAAACACACTAAAACACCCTTTTGATCTCTATTTATTGCATATAATTTGTACAAAGTGGAAACCCCAATCAATTGGTCATTCAACCATTAGTCAACTCTAATTACAATTAACCTATTTATAGTGAATATAATATTCACTAATTGCACTTGACCCCCTAGACTTAGGCTAATTAATAGAAATTGCATATCAAACATAAAATTGACTAAAACATATTTAAATATATTTTGTTGACACAAAATATATTTATTACAATAAAACTCCTAATCATCTAAATCTTCAACGTCTCGTCTCGGTACTTCGTCTCGAACGTATCTGGAGTGACTTTTGCGTTGACTTTGACCGCGACATTGACTTTTGTTGACTTTGACCGTGTTGATAATATAAACTATCTTGTACAGCTCCAACATCATGGAAATAATCATATGCTGCTTCATGTTGCATGTCAGAATCAGAAGCACTTTGATAGGTTTCCTCAGTTGGATTCACCACTCCATCAACATTATTTGGAACAGATCCATGTTGTTGTACTTCTAGAGATGTATCTAAGTACTTCTAGAGAAGTTGTTGGCAAAGAACTTGGACCAACCTCAGTTAATGTAGTTTCAATCTATGATTGTCGAATTGGATCAGCTTGTAAAGAAACTTGTTGAGCTGGTACATGAGTAGATGATGGAGGAATCATTTGGAAATCATCTTGTACAGCTTCAAAGGTTTCAGATGTAGTTCCTTGCTAATGTTATGTAGTTGACAAGTTGAATTGATTAAATGATCTTGTAAGAGAGTCAATATCAAACAACCAGGCAGGACCATTAGAAGAATTAGGAAATTGATGCTCATTGAATTAAACATTTGTTGATTCATCAAGGATGTTTAATTTAGGATTAAACACTCTAAATGCTTCAAAGGTAGATGAATATCCAACAAAGATTCCCTCAACAAATTTGAGAGCAAATTTTCCTAAATGGTCTTTGGTGTTCAATATTGAGACAGGACTATCAAAAGATTTGAAGAAACCAATGAATGGTTTTCGGCGTAAAAGCAGCTCATATGGTGTTCTATTACTGTTTTTGACTATTACAGTTCTATTTTGTACAAAGTAAGCTATGTTAAATGCTTCCACCTAAAAGGTGATTAGTAATTTAGCATCAGCTAGCATTCTTCTTGCTATTTCAATCAGTATCATGTTCCTCCTTTTAGCTACCTCATTTTCTTATGGAGTTCTAGCTGCACATCATTGATGAGCAATACCTTTGTATGTATAAAATGCAACAGTTTTTTCTTTCATAGGTAAACTAATGACATGATTTCCCTTGACCAGTTTGTTCATGGTTTTGAAATTTATGTGTCCCAAACGTTTGCGCCATAGCTGAGACTCATTTAAAGATGCTTTTGAAAGTAGACATGTTTTTCTGTAGGTTGGACAAAATTAAGGTGAAGGACATATGTGTTATTCTTCCTTGGTGTTATCAAGACAACCCATTCTTTAGGGATCTTGAACTTTGGTTTCAGAACGTACCAATGAGTGTAAGTGAAATGAGTAGAATATATCTTGTCATAGATTTATGTCTTCGTCCGACATGCACAAGAGCACTTTGCTCTCCTAAGATCGGCCATCGTAAACCGACGCGCGACCAGGGAAATTAGGAAGCTACTCCTTTTCCCGTAGTCAATACCCGCCTTCTTGTACCAAAGCTGAACCCTTTCCATGTTTCCTCTACCGCTCGCTGGGGTAGGCTCAGAACTATAATACTTTAAAAAGAGAAAGGGTCCCGATCTAAGAAGCTATTCTCAATACTGTCTACTCCCACTCATAATTCACGAAGTTGCCTAAGATCCAATCATTAGAAGAAAAGAGATCCCTTATATTATACTTTTGACCTATTGACCGACCTAAATATAAGTACGGCAACTTGTACCCGGTCTGAGACAACTCCGTTCTTTGACCACGACCGCCCTCGAGCATTATCGAAAGGTAGATGGCGTATACCCTTTGGCCACGATTCCAAGTGCCACGTGTATACAAGTCAAAGTTCAAAGCTCTTAACTTATAGGTATGCTACTAGACAAGGATGGGGAAGCTACGCCCGCGGAACATAAACTTGGGTCGCCTGCTTGATCCACTAAATTGAATAGGTCAACGGAACTCCCCTATCTATTTGAATTGATTTACAAAGATTTTCAAGCTTATAAAAGGAATTTCTTCTATTCACTTTAAAGAGCGTCTCTTAGTTGACTTCGTTAAAGCTCACCTGGCCATTTGTCATTATCCCTTCACCAGAAATTCTTTCGCCTTGAGAATCTCCTCTGAATTCCACTGTTGTTCCTTGTATGTGCTTGAAATTATAAATGAGGGAACTATATCCATTCATGTACCTTGTATGTTGTTGTTTATATGATTCTTGTTTGTGTTGAGTCCTAATAATAGGATTCAAGTTCCTTTTGAAATCAGATGTTTTTTATTGTTGTGCTCTGACAACCCTAGGATGCCAAGTATCATGATGTTCATTATTGTTTTTAAAAATCTTTCTTGGATTTTTGAATGATGGACTTGCATGATTTGCAAACTTTGGTGAGATAGGAGAAACTGGTTTCTATGGCGGGGATCTCAACCCTTTCATTCTTAAAAAGAAATCAGAAGTATTGTGATTGTTCATATCACACAATGCATAGTATTCATTAAAATAACAATTTTTTGTTGAATGATTATGCATTTTACAACTGAACACTACTTAGTGAAGTAGAATTTAGATGTAGTGTGATTTGTCATGTGACAGTTGTCATAGAACTTTTGATTGTTCTTGGGTTGAGATGTTGAAGCTTTCATTGTACTTTGCTTCTTTAATTTTAGTTTTGATGATGAAGCATTGTCATTCTTTTTAACCTTAGTAGATTGTTTCATAACCCTACGATTTTGAGGTTTAGTTGAGTGTTTTTGCTTCCTTGTTAACTTATTACATTCCTTTTCAAACTTGTTAACATAAGTCTTTCAGAAAATATTAGATACCACTTCTTTTTCTTTTGGAACAGGTGATTTTGATTATGGTTTTCATTTTTGTGATGTTTTAGCTTTTGTTTTCCCTTTGACTAGTGAAGATTCTTTTGATTTACCTTTACATGAATCGTAATATGATTTATTTGAATTGTTATGAGTTTTGTCCTTATTATCAGATTTGCTTTCAGTAGATGATTCCATCTTAGATTTAGCATCCTTATCAGACAAGATGCTTGCAGATGTAAATTTCACAAAGGGTATGATTGTTATCACTGGACTTTGTTTGTGGATTTGTTGTTTGAAAATATATGACAGATTTAGTTTCAATAACTTTGATGTCTGTGGCATCTGGTTTTGTCAAAGGCTCAAACATAATAGTGTAATTGTCATTGTATGGTGGAGGACATGCATTGTAGCCTATTCCAGTCACATCATTTGGATCTTTTTATGCATCAAGTAACTCTTGAAGCTTAGTTGATGAGAATTGGAATTTCTCCGTTTGACTTCAGTTGCTGAGTGATCAGCTTTTGACTTTATTAAAAATTTAGTTAAATTCTCAACTTTAGCTTCAAGTGTGTACTTTTCTCTATGAAGCTTTAAAATATCTAAAAGAAGAGATTTAATATTAGTTTCAAGACCTCCCGTTTCTTTTTTTTTAACATTTTCCTTTTTTACCAATGCAGCCAATTTGAGATTGTCTTCTTTGTAGCTTGCACCTTAATGATGCATTTTTTACTACAGAGATTAGCTTTTACCTCAGTAGGCATTGGTGATGTAGTGTCATCGTTATGAGCCATGAGAGCATGATTTTTATAGTTGGGCTTCACTTCTTCAGCATACATACTCTAGTCACAAACTCCACGTTGTTTGATGACAAGTGTGTTAGAGGTAGGTTGAGATGATGAAGAGGTTTGTTGATGATATGTAATCTAATGTTGTGCTTGATGGTGAGATGATTGATGATGTGATCATTGATTTCCTTGATGTGAATGAAAGCTTTGACTTGATAATGGATAAGAAGCTCTATGAAATTTGTTATGACTGCTTCTTGGTGCATTGTATTCTCTAGAGAAGTGCCCGTTCACCCCATAATTGTAACAATTAACCTTGGTTTTGTCAAATCCAAGTTTAGTGTTTTCAATCAAGCTCAGCTTCTTTCCTTTATTAAAAAATTTCGTAGATCTTAGAGTGATCATGGCCATTTGCCATTGGAGATCCATCTTTTTAACATCATCAGGATCCATTTCTTCCAAATCATCCTCAATCACCTGTGCAGTTGTGAGTTTTCCACCAAGATAGGCTTCAAAACTTGACATAAAAGCATTGTAGGTTACTTTTTGGTCATTATTTGTGTGATTGCATGATGTGAGTGTCTGATTTGCAGATTGAGGAGTAAGTAGTGATGGCTTGTTCATCTTGCTCTGAGGGGCTGACACAAATGTTGTATATCTTGGGTTGTCTGGGTTGACATAAAGTAATCTTCCTCTAAAACAAAGGCATTTCCCACTGAATGACCTTTAGTAGGAAACTTGTAAGCTTCTATGACATGTGGACCACCCAAATTTGATCTTTCATCTAGTTCTAGATTTTCAATCTTAGAAACCATAGTATCTAGAGTGGTGTTGTCAAGGTCGAGTGTATTCGTCAGCATTATGACACTCTGCTTCCAGCTCTCAGGCAAAAAGTAAAGAATCTTCTTGTTCAAATCTTTTTCTTTATGAGTGTCACCCATAATCTCAAGGTCGTTAACCAATAACACAAACCTATGTAGTTGCTTAGAGATTGATTCACCCTTGATATGATCGAAAGTCTCATTCTGATTGATCAATTAACCTTGTTGATTTTAGTGAGTTCACTACTTCACTCACACATGATGTTGAGTGCATCCCACACTCGTTTAGCAGTTATGTACTCCTTAATTCTTTTAAGCACATCCAACTTTAGTGCGTGAGTAAGTAGGGAGTAGGCCTTCATATCAATCTTGATTTTCTTATAATCTTTTGGATCAAGGACTATGGTTGGATTTTCAACAGGATTCCATGCATTCTTATATTGATCAGCATCTAATGAAGTAGGAATGTAAGGACCTATACAGATTGAGATCCACTAAATCTGCATAAAAACCAATGAGATAATTCCTGAATTTAATTTTCTATTGTTTAAATTCAGACTTATGTTTCAATATTGGTGGTTTAGCGTTATGCCCAAGTTCAACTGAACTTAGTGTATTCATGATTGTTTCTTGATTTTAATTTGGTTTAGATAGTGATTAGATTGATTTTAGACTTAATTTACTGATTTTAAGATTAATTTTAAGTCCAAATATCCAATCAGTCCAAAGCCCAAATAATTATCAAGTGTTAGAAACTAATATGGACTACAGTTGTCGGATACAAATGCTAATAAACTAATGCTATGAACAAGGAATCAAACAAATGCGGTCACAAGTTCTTCATACTAATACGAGGAACAATGTCAATCCTCAACACTTGTATGAATCATAAATATGATGAACATTTTATTCAAAGAAATGCAATGATCATTTTATTCAACGAATGCGATGAATTGTGTTCAAGCTGAATGTGATGTAAAGTCTTCCATTATGTTTTTTTGATTATAATGAAATTGTTTGTTGTTTTCACTCAAATTTGATGTAAAACCTCTCGATTAGGAACTCTGGACTAATTTTAGGTCATTTAGGTCACAATCACTCGATAATTTGATGAATTGGTTTGATTTTGAAGTAAGGTTGATCAATGAAACAGTGTCTCAATTCATGATGAATTTGAAGTGTAAATTGATTCAAACACAAAGTAATTATGTTTTAATGTCAAATAAATTGTGTGAAACACAATGATAAGCAAATCAATCAATAGTTTGATCGATAATCATGAAGAACAATGGGTTTTCTTCTTGATTTCAAGAGCTAAGGCTCTGATACCAATTGAATGGGTAACAATCAATAAGGATCGAACAATGAATTGATTTCTTTGATGATTGTAGCGGAAGTACAATCATCAATGATCAAAACAATAAGAAGTACTCATAATATTCATTGTATATTGATAAAAATCCATTCAATATTACAATATGGGTTTCTGTGTGTTCTTGAGTGTGAGGGTTACAAAAGTTACATAAGAGTTGCTAGAGTTACAAAAAGCGTAAAAACTTTATCTATTTATAGGTCAGATACTATGACCTGTACAATGACTTAACTAACCTGACATATAATTTAGGGATACTAAGTACAAAGTACAAAATAACAATATCCCGAAAAGTTGTTCTTCACCGACATTTGTTCTTTGTACATCCGCATTTGTTTTTGCAGGTGTATAAGTCTAGTCCCCATTTATTGTAGATAGGCATAAGTATTTGTATGAGTTCACCAGCATTAGTCCTTTACAAGTAGACAAATATTTATCCGTATTTGTCTTTGTTCACCCACAAAGACTAACGCGGTTGAAAATGTCCGTATTTCTTTGTACTTCATCCACAAAAATTCACACTTGAATAATTTCAACCAGAACA
The DNA here is from genome assembly GCA_025215565.1 of Flaveria ramosissima. Lineage (NCBI taxonomy): Eukaryota > Viridiplantae > Streptophyta > Magnoliopsida > Asterales > Asteraceae > Flaveria > Flaveria ramosissima. The sequence continues at coordinate 13,497,705 of CM046046.1, read as the reverse complement.
AATTCCATTACTACCTGAATTGGCTTGCATTATTCTTTCAGGGTCCAACAGTCATTCTGTATCGAAGTGCTATTGAAACACAATGTGATCATCTATGTTGTCCATAATTGATTAATACAAGTATATTCAAAGTATTTCTCGTGTTCTTATACATATTCATGAACATCATGCAGTTTAAATTCCATATAATCTACGTTAGTGCTTGTGATATTGACAATGATAGAAAATATGGAGTTTCGGACTTTACAACTGGTATCCGAGCTTTCTAGCTCTTGAAGGATGATCATACCATCTCTTCAAGGTATTTTGTAACACTGTTGGATCAAGTAAGGCTGGTGCAACCAAAACTAACACTTAGACTATTTTGGTGCAACTGATGAAAACCTTCCGAAGAAGGCAAATGCTGAGCTTCTGAAACTTAAGCCTGAAGGAGATTCCGAAGAGAAACTCCAACTTTCGAAGACAAAGTCTTCCTTCTTCCGAAGTTCAACACTTAGAAGAAAACAAGACAATGACTTCCGAAGTATAAAGACCTGAAGAATGTCTCAAGACTCGAAAGATGCAGCCTCTTCCGAAGTATAAGTGGCTTTGGAAGAACTTGTTCTTCTTAGTCAGTTAAACTTCGGAAGAACCTACTATGAACCAGTGGACATAAGTATGGTCCTTCTGACATTCCGCTGCAAATCTCTGAGATACTGCATGGTGCTTTCCCACGCCCATGTAGTTGACCATACTTTATTCCACTATTCATCCTTTATCAGTTAGTACAGTTACCAACTTTAGTTGGTGACAAAAGGTAAGTCATGGACGTGTCATGACTACCATATCTTGGATAATATTTTATCTAAAATACCTTATCTTTAGCAATGTAGTATTTCCTTTAATTATAGGTTTTCAGCTGGTGTCAAAGTATATCCGACTGTAGGTGATAGTATATATAGTTTCTCATTGTAACTCATGTAATATGCTTGTAAGAGTCTTGTAATACTCTGAGTTGAGAAGTAATATATACAAGTACCTTGAAATTATCTTTATGTGTTCTTAGTTACTTAGTATATTATTATTAACTCTTAGAAGGAATTCTGCATCATCAAACCGAGTTTGATCCAGTGAGTTTGAGAGAAAACAAAAGTGTTAAGTGACAAAAACCGATCCTGCAATTGGTATTAGAGCTTCTTAGGCTCTTGATTGTGATATCTTACCATCCATATCAACCTTTTCTTCACTTATTCTTTCACCACACTCAAAATGGCCCTCAACCAAAAATCTGAAGTTGAGATGGGGACCATGACTAAAGCACCTATCATCACCCCTGAAAACTTTAGATCATGGAGCAGACGTATTGAAGGCTTCATCAGATATAAAGACGACAAAATATGGCAATCTATCATCAATGCCCCTTACAAACCAAAGGTTGCAGCACCAGGTGGAAATGATGCCATGATAGAGAAGGCGGTACAAGATTACTCCGATGAAGACCGCAAAAAGCTGGACATTGATAGAAACACTATGACTGTTCTGATGACTGCTATACCCAACTCCATTATGCTGGGTTTTGAGCATTGCAAGTCAGCCAAAGAACTGTTTGATGCTTTTTCCCAGATGTACTCCAGCTCGAATGACTCCAAGAAAGATTCACTAAAGCAACAATTTGAAAACTTCACTTATATTGCTGGAGAGACCCTCAGCCAGCAATACTTCAGGTATATGGATCTTATTTCCTCCCTTTAGTCTGTGGGAATTGCCCTTGAGTTGAGAGATCTCTCAAGAAAATTCATGAGTGCACTCCCAAATGAGTGGATGTTCTACTGTGTCTCTATCAAGAGGATAGAAAACCTAAACTCCCTCACCATGACTGAACTATATGGCATCCTTGATGAATACTGTCTAGAGATGGAGAACAAGAGAGGCCACCAGATGTGCAGACCCTCAAGCCTCCTTCTATCAATGCTTTAATGGTTGCTGAAGGCTCAAGACCCCCAACCTTAGAAGTACCTGACTTACTCCCAGCAGCCATCCTGTTCTTCTGGGCCATACATCACATTCCCTAAGACTCCAAGGTCTCAACAGGCTCAGCCAAGTTCCTTCCAGGACAGCTATGCCTTTGTCTCAGGAAATGGGCATTCTAATGAATTTCAGTATTGCTTTGATGATCTAGAATGTTTTAGCCCGGATGATGTCGAGTTTGTGGACATTGTCCAACAGATGGCTCTGTTAACTTACAGAGCAAAGAAGTTCTTCAAGAGAACAGGAAGGTAGTTTCCCCAAAACCCAACTAACAACAAGTTTGGGTTTGACAAGACAATGGCCAAATGTTACAACTGTAACCAACTTGGTCACTTTGCCAGGGAATGCAAGGCTCCCAAATCAAATCCGGGAACCTCACAAGCCTCCACACATTCCTCTACACCTAAAGCCACCAGGAAGTCAACTGAAACAGCTGCTGTAGCTCAAGAAGTTGACTGGAGCTTCGTGGTATAGGATGTGACTCTTGCTCAAGCATTGATGGCTGGAACTCATGACAGCAAGGTATATGAACACCTTTGTACTCCAGCTTGTATTTATAAAGTTAAATTATATCAGGACTACAATATGGAAATTAAATCTAATACTGAGTCTTTAAATATCCAAAAATCTAATTTTAAAAGGGCTGAATCTGACTATCAAAGGAAAATTAAAGAGTTAGAGAAAACTGTGTCCTTGTTAAAACATGAACATACAAATTAAAAGAGTCAAATCAAAGATTTAATCTCCAAATTGACTGAGGCTCAAGCCCAGCTTGTCACAGCTGAGGCTCAAGCAAGGAAGCATGCTATCTCTGAGCAAAACTTTCAAGCCATTCTTGCATCATCCTCTCACTTAAAACTTTGTTATAAAAAACAAAGGTGGGATGGGAACCAATGAAATTGCTCCACCACACTCTTATGAGTGTATTAGACAACCAAGATATGGGACTGAAGAGCAAGAGGTTCCATCTGCTGACCCACCTTCCCATGAGTCAAATAGTATGCAACTATGGATACCATCACAGGGAAGAATCAGGTAAATCAAACCTCCTCCACCAGTGATGACCAACCCCTGAACACCAAAGCCAGAAGAAATCAAGCTAACGCAGCAAGAAAAACTACCAAGAGAGTGGCTAAGTCCAAGCTAAAGATTGACCCAAAACAAAAAGGTGTATTCATTTCAACCGGATTCCAGGTGGTAGGAAACTCTGATCCAGGCAAGGAGTGTAGTACAACACTCCTGTCCTGCCGAAGGATCAGAAGTTAAAAGGAAAGACTGTTGATGAAAGCAAGAAATGCAAGAAACAATAGTCACATCCCTCAAAGGTTTAACATTGCATGCATAATGTGTGGTCTACAAAACCATATGGCTAAAGATTGTTATCACAATCATGCAAGCACATATTATGCAAATAATGTTAAGAAAAAAGGAGTCAAGGAGGGTTTCACATTTGGACCTTATCACATGGTTCAAGTGATGAACGGAAAGCTTGTTTCCGAAGCAAAGTTGTTTTCCGAAGAAACTCATTCTTCCGAAGGGAAAATAGCTTCGGAAGACAAGGCTAAGAAAATTCAAAAGAACAAGAAAGTTCCCTTGAAACCTTCCGAGAAGAAGACTGCTTCGAAAAAAAAGATGGTGAAGGCTTCTTACGAAAAGAAAGAAGCTTTGAAAGAATGCCATACTGCTCAAGCTTCAACAAGCTCATCTACTATGATCAACCAAGGGATGGAATGGAAGATCAAAGAAGATGCTGCAGCCCAACCTTCTTCTTCAAAGACATCCATTGAACCCTCATGCATAAATTTTGGTTCAATTGTGTCATCATTTTTGGAAAATCCCAAGACCATAAGGCTTGGGTTTCCAATAAAAACTAACTTTTTCATCTTATTTGCAGGGACATCCACATGACAAGAATAACAATGTGTGGATTGTGGATAGCCACATGACTGGGAACAAATCTCTTCTTCAACAATTTCAATATTTTGATGGAGGTCCTGTTCAGTTTGGAGGTGAGGCCGGAGGATATATTTCTGGCAGAGAGAGTATATCCAATGGTAATTTAAAAGTTGACAAAGTAAACTTTCTCAGACAGCTTGAACACAATCTTTTAAGTGTTTCTCAGTTTTGTGATCAAAAGCACCAAATGCTTTTACTGAACATGAGTGTATTATCCTCAAACCCGGGATGACAATTCCTTAGGAGTTAGTGCTTGTTATATCTCCCAGGAAAGGGGATATGTACAAGCTAGATATGAACAATGCTTTCCCATTGGGTGAAGTCTCATGCTTTCATTCCAAAGCTGATGGTGATGAGTCAACACTGTGGCATAAACGAATGTGTTGCCTAAAAAGGGCATCAAATAAATCTAAAGTTGTAAGGGTTCCTATAAGTCAGATGCAGCCAAAACATCCAATGTCTCTCTGCATGCATGCACTAAAGAACAGAAGTAGAAATGCTTCGGAAGTTTTACACCATGCACTAGAAATATTATAAGTGTAAAATCTTCCGAAGCCAAGACCAACATCCTACGAAGCCAAAAGTGAAGTCTTCCGAAGCTTCAAAGACAAAGTCTTCCGAAGCCAAAGAGTGAAGACAGATTTCTTCTGAAGACTTTTACAGAAATGCCTTTATCTGATGTACTTTACCATAAAGCTGGACCACCTTTCCGCTGCAACTCTGTAAAGTCACCAACTTACATGAGTTCGTGAAACATCCATGCTTTTGGTAACTGTACATTGAGGTCTTGAGTCCATGCTTTCTACTTTATGTACTTTTCTCTTTTTTGTAATATATTAGGATGTGAGCTATGGCATGTCATAGTCACTATCAAAAGGCAAATCTGCCTTTTGACTCTACATTTGATTTTGTAGTTGTCTAGTCAATTGTATCCAGCTGGCCTTCAAAGTATGACCGGTTGTAGAATGTAGTAAATGTATCTCAAGTACTTGTAACTTTCCTTCATGCTTTGTAACATTTGTAAGAGAACTTGAGAAGCAATATACAACATTCTTGGACACCAATTACTTGTGTTGTTTGCCATCTTGTTCTGTCTCATATTTACTTGTGTTCTTAGCATCTTATCTATATAGTTAACCAGTTCCCTATTTGATCTGTTAAGAGTTCTAAGAAACTCTCCTCATTGTGTTGTTGTGTTGTAAAGTGCATACCCTTCACCGGTCCTGCATTTGGTATCAGAGCATTTCAGGCTCTTGATATAAGATCTCACCATCTTAAGATCCCTCACACTCAAAATACTTAACAATTCAAATGGCAGCTATTACCAAAGCTGATATGGAAACTGGAACTATGACAAAGTCTCCACTGATCACTCCTGAAGACTTTGATACTTGGTGTCAAAGAAGGGTAGGCTTCATTAAGTCTCAAGACTCTAGGATGTGGAACTCTGTTGTTAAAAGACCTTACATACCAAGCACCACTTCTACTACTGGTGGTGGTATGATTCCTAAGGCTGTGGCTGACTTTCTGAAGAAGACAGGAAGAGAATAGAGATTGATCAGAAAGCCATGACAGCCCTTCAAACTGCTCTTCCAAACTCCATCTACAGAGGCTTCAAGAAGTGCAAAACTGCCAAGCAACTATAGGAAGCACTGAAGCTGATGTATGAGGGGTCTACTGAAGCAAAGGAGAACAAGAAGGATTATCTGAAGCAACAATTTGAAAACTTCACCTTTAAGGTAGGTGAAACCATGACTCAACAATACTTCAGGTATGTTGAGATTGTGGATACTCTAATGGATGTTGGAGTAACTCTTGAGAACAAGGACATTGTAAGGAAGTTTATGTCCTCTCTTCCTAGACAATGGGCACATTAATGTGTTGTTATTAAGAGGACTCAGAACCTTAAGACTCTTACTCTCACAGAGTTGTATGGTATTCTTAGTGGCTACCAGATGGAGATGAACATGCAAAGCTCATCTGGTAACTCCAGCAATCAACTGAGTTCAGCCCTTCAAGTGGTTGAAAGGGAAAGCATTAAGCCACAACATCATCTTATATGCTACCCTGACAACTCACAAAAGGGCCCTTTCATCACCTTCCCAGAGACTCCAAGGGAAAGCTACACTCAAGGAAGTCCTTTCCAAGAGAGAAGTTCTTCTCATGCCTTTGTCTCTGCTGATGAAACCTCAGGCAACTTTCTCTTCACCATTAAAGATTTGGACTGTATCTATCCAGATGATCTGGAGTATATGGAGATAGTTCAGCAGATGGCTGGCTCTTCTGACTCACAGAGCCAAGAAGTTCTACAAGAGGATAGGGAGAAAGTTTCCAAGCAATACAGCCAGTGGAAAGTTTGGGCTGGATAAAAGTAAAGTAAAGTGTTACAACTATAACCAGATGGGACACTTTGCAAGAGAGTGTAAGGCACCAAGGACAAATGGTGGTCAATCACAAACTAGACCAAACTACATTGAGAAAGCCCCCCAGAATGAGAAGCCTAAGCAGCAAGCTGCAGTTGTTGTTGAAGAAAGAGGCTTTGACTGGAGCTTTCAGGTAGAAGATGCATCTCCAAACCAAGCACTCATTGCAGACCACGATGAAGCCAAGGTATTGGAACATCTTCGTACCCCTGAATGCATTGCTAAAGTCAATAGATACAGGTCCTATAACATAGAAATGAGATCTGATCTTGAGTCCTTAAATATCTTAAAAGCTGATTTTAAAAGAGCTGAAAATGATTATAAACTAAAGATAGAGGACTTAGAGAAAACCATTTCAACTCTTAAACATGAGCATACAAACTACAGGACTCAGATCAAAGACCTCATTACTAAGTTAACTGAATGCCAGGCTGAGCTTTGGATCAGCAAAGCCAAGGCAGAAAAATGTGTTCTTGAAGAAGAGACCTTCAAGAACATAATATCCTTATCCTTGCATGCAAAAGTTTGTTATCAAAATAAGAAGGGACTAGGATCTTGTGAGATAGCTCCTCCACACACAATCTTGTCTGTAAGATCTCCTAGGTGTGGAACTTGTGAAGATGAGCTTCCCCTCATAGATCCTGTGGCTAAAGAGAATGAAGAGGAGATGGTGGAGAATGGTTCTGAGAAGAGTGAAGAAGAGCATTCTAAGAAGGGTCACCATCCCTCTGAGGAGAGCAAAGAAGTTGGGATGACCAAGTCAAGAAGAAAGAACTTGATCAGGAAGGCCAAAAGAAAGTCCAAAAAGGCTCAAGAGATCAAGGCCACTTTCAAATCTGCACAGAAACAAGTCTTCATCTCTGCAGGATTTGAAGTGGTGAAGACTGAAGACACCAACTTGAACTCCGTTAACAAGAGTTCTGGTTCATGTCTAAATCATCCCATCATCAAGAAGAAGGCTGATCAGTTGTGCACCACTGTAGGGATTTAACAAGTCTATCAAAGTCCATATAAGCTTGTTTATATGAAAAACGCAGCGGATAAATAGTTTTAAAACTTGTTGATGTGTTGATTATTAAACTCTTTTAATAAGCAAAAACCCAAACCATGGATCCATATACGAAATGCATACAATAAAATAAACATAGGATGTTTAGAAGACAACCTTTCAAGCTTCAAGAAAACGAGTTTGGGGAGATGTTAGAGATGATCTTTGTGGCTGAATCTTCAAGCAAGAAGACCTCAAGAGATGATATCCACAAGCTCCTTCAAACACCCACTTGCTAGGTTGTGAAACACCAACTTGAAAGCCGTCTCTACAACCGATTTTTCCAGCCAAGAACACTTGATTCAAAGCTGAAAATCAGCCTTGTTTCAGCTCCAAAAACCCGTTTTTAGAGAGAGAGTAGAGAGGATTTGCTCTTGTGTGTGAGAGAGAAAATGTGTTAGAGAATGGAAGAGTGTTCAAGTGGTTCAAATGCTTGCATGTTTCAAGAACAAAAGGGATTCCCAAGGCCAAGGGGGCGGCCGAAAATGGGATCCCTTTGTTTCCCTCCCATTTGAATTTATTTTATTAAATACACTCTTGTTTTATAAAATTAAAACCATTTTTAATTTTTTAAAATATAACACACTTTTGTTTGATATTACTTAACCAATTTAAATAATAAAACAACTAACATCTCATGAACAAATTATCCATATAATATTGTTCATTTACAAAAACAATGATTTAGAAAACCCGGTTTCTAAATTGGTGCTAATATTTATTTGTGTGATCTTATCAGCGAATAAATATTTATCGGTGTTTGTTTGACTTGTTATTGGGTATGACCCGACTTGGATCATATCACCCTAGCCACATCAATTTAATATGTATCTTGGGCAGATGTATTCCTTCAATCTCCCACTTGCACAAGATTCATAGAAAATTGATGTAAGTAGCAAATAACGCCTAGCAACGGTTTGCTACCCCTAATGTATATGATTAACTGCCATTCAATAACATCATCTCCTTCAAGTACCATACTTGAAATGTTTTAGGTGAATCAATCATCCATCCTTTTGTTACAGATGTCATGTTAAATCTCAGAGACACAGAATTGTCATTCTCCGATGATTTAACTTTAACAGGCCTTAGACATCTAACTCTCAACGAATAAGAGGAACAAATTCCATCTTGACTACATATGTCTCTCACAATCGCCTTATATCATACCTGAACCTAGCCTTATGTACTGTTAATTTTACATAACAGCAAAGAACTAAGTCAAAGTATAATACTTGGTGAATATCAAGACCCTATATGTATCTCAGGTCTAAGGATAAAATGATATTCGCCTTTACTCAATATCTCTTATGACTAATCACTAAGATTCCATGCAGAGACAATTGAGAGCGGGTCTGTCCAATATCTATATCCCATAGATATCAATGAACTTTGGTAGCAACAACTTGCTTTATATTCATACCTTATGAATATCAACCAATCCAAGTTCATTATAGTCTTACATTCATAGTTGTTCCCACAAGTATGATCGACCACGGACGTTTAGAATAACTTGCTTATTCACGGATTTAAACATGCTAAAAGGATGAACAAATGAAAATTATAAACATATAATTAAGTTAAATAACATAAGTTCCAATATCCAAATACAAAATTTGATCAAGTCCAATCACTAGAATATCAAAGTCCTAAGGCACAAGTATGACTTTCATGTTTTGACCTATCTAGGAGCTTCGTGAGTGGATCCGCAATGTTTTGATCGGTGTGAACTTTGCGAATACATATCTTTCCTTTTTTAACTTCATCCCTTATGTAGTTGAATCTCCGTTCAATGTGCCGAGTCTTTTGATGAGCACGAGGTTCCTTGATTTGAGCAATCGCACCCTCGTTGTCACAAAAGATCTCTAGGGGGTCTTGAATGGTAGCAACAACCCCTAGATCAGCAATGAATTTCCTAGGCCACGCAGCTTCTTGAGCTGCCAATGAAGCAGCGATGTATTCTGATTCTGTTGTAGACAGTGCCACCACATCTTGCTTTGAGCTCTTCCAAGAGACTGCTCCTCCATTCATAATGAAGACATATCCCGACTGTGATCGAGAATCATCTCGATCAGTTTGGAAACTCGCATCCGTGTAACCCTTTACAACGAGCTCCTCCTCACCAGATCCATATATTAAGAACATATCCTTAGTATTCCTAAGGTATTTCAAAATACTCTTAACAGCCATCCAATGACTATTACCAGGGTTCTGCTGATATCTACTTGTCATGCTCAGAGCACATGACACGTCCGGCCTAGTACATATCATTGCATACATGATGGATCCTATAGCAGATGCATATGGGACTCCATTCATTCTTTCTTGTTCAACCTTTGAACTAGGACATTGAGATGAGCTCAATATAGTCCCTTTTTGAATAGGTACCAAACCTTTCTTAGAATTCTCCATCTTGAACCTTTTCAAGATCTTTTCAATGTATGCACTTTGGTTTAAACCTATCAACCGCCTTGATCTATCTCTATAGATCTTTATTCCCAAAATATAGGTGGCTTCACCAAGATCTTTAATGGAAAAGCAGCTTCCAAGCCAGGTTTTTACACCTTCCAAGGTTGGAATGTCATTTCCAAATAACAGAATGTCATCGACATATAATACCAGGAAAGTAATAATGCTCACACTAGCTTTCTTATATACACAAGCTTCATCAGCGTTTTTAATGAAGCCAAATTTCTTTACTTCATCATCAAAACGGTGACTCCAACTTCTTGACGCTTGTTTCAATCCATAGATTGATTTCTTTAACTTGCATACTTTGTTAGGATGTTTTGGATCGACAAAACCTTCAGGTTGTTTCATATGGACATCTTCCTCAAGATATCCATTAAGGAAAGCAGTTTTGACATCCATTTGCCAAATCTCATAGTCATAATATGCTGCTATGGCAAACAATATCCTAATAGACTTTAGCATTGCCACAGGCGAGAAAGTTTCATCATAATCAACCCCTTGAGTTTGAGTGAAACCTTTCGCTACAAGTCTAGCTTTATAAGTATCCAAGTTTCCATGCATATCGGTTTTCTTCTTGAAAACCCACTTACTCCCAACTATCTTGGACTTAAGAGGTGGTGTAACCAATTCCCAAACTTGGTTATCATACATGGATTGCATCTCAACGTTCATGGCTTCTTGCCATTTGTCAAAATCAGGTTTTGACATTGCATCATGGTATGTGGTTGGTTCATCCGAATCTACCACATAGCATCCATCCATGAAAAATCCATATCTCTCAGGAGGAATACTAGTTCTACCAGATCTGCGAACGTTTTGTGTATCTTGATCATCCATATGATTATTCTCAACATCCTCATGTTGATTGCTAGTTTCAACCAATTGTGTATCGTCTTGTGAATCTTGAATCTCTTCAAGTTCCACTGCTCTTCCACTAGTTTCTTCCGAAAGAAACTTAGTTTCTAAGAACTCTGCTTTTCGAGCAATAAATACTTTCTGCTCTGATGGATCATAGAAATAGTATCCAATACAATCTCTAGGGTATCCAATGAAGATACACTTTGTGGATCGGGCTTCTAGTTTGTTTTGAGCGTATTGCTTAGGATAAGCCTCACACCCCCAAACTTTTAAATATGATAATGATGGAACCCTTCCATGCCATACTTCAAAAGGTGTCCTTTCAACTTTCTTGGTTGGGGCCATATTTAAAATACGGGCCGCGGAGAGCAATGCGAAACCCCAAAATGATAGAGGTAGTGTACTTCTAGCCATCATAGATCGAACCATATCCAATAGAGTTCGATTCCTCCTTTCAGACACACCATTATGTTGTGGTGTTCCAGGTGGAGTAAGTTGTGAGACAATCCCACAACTTCTAAGATACTCTTGAAATTCACTATTCCGGTATTCACCTCCTCTATCTGTACGAAGAATCTTGACCCTTTTGTTGAGTTGATTTTCAACTTCATTCTTGAAGATTTTGAACATTTCAAAAGATTCATGTTTGTGTCTTAACAAGTACACATACCCATAACGACTATAGTCATCGGTAAAAGTAATGAAGTATCTTTCACCATTCCTAGTTGTTGGTTTAAAAGGTCCACATACATCCGAATGTATAATCCCTAATAAATCCTTTGCCCTTTCATTAGTCCCACTAAAAGGGACCTTTGTCATTTTACCTTGTAAACAAGACTCGCATATATCAAATGAAACATTTTCATTAGTTTTTAAAAGACCATTCTTTTGGAGTTTTTGCATACGATTCTTGTTTATATGACCAAGGCGACAATGCCAAAGATAGGAATCATTTAAATCTAATTTGAGCCTTTTGGTGGTTGCTTGGTACATTAAGCTATCATATGTTGTGTTATTATGAACCAATTCATAAATACCATTACAAGGTATAGCCTTAAAATAAAACACATGATTTAAAGAAACATGAATATCATTGTCAACGAACTTGAAATCATAATCATATTGTCTTAAACAGGAAACAGAAATAATATTCCTAGTTAAACTAGGAGCATACAAAACATTTTTTAAAATAACTTCCAAACCACTTGGAAGCTTCAAAATGTAGTCTCCTTGGGCTTCCACATGAACCTTTGCACCATTGCCCATGAAGAGACTTATTTCCCCTTTTGCATAATGCTCACTTCTTTTGAACCCCTGCAACAAATTGCAAATATGAGTTCCACATCCAGTATCTAATACCCATGTGTTAGAAGAAATAACATTTAGCTCAACATGTATCATAAAGATTGTACCTGAAGTTTGCCCCGCGTCCCTCTTCGATCTCAACGCTTTGAGATAGACCGGACAATTGCGTTTCCAATGGCCTACTTCACCACACTCAAAACACGGGTCATCATGAGCAACCTTTTGCTTCTTTTCTTTCGGTTTGGGCGGTTCCACTTTTGCTTTACCCTTACCCTTCCCTTTGACGTGCCCCTTCCCTTTGACGTGCCCCTTCCCTTTGGCAACATTTGCCCTAGGGTCGGGGAGGTGCCTTTTCCTATTACCACCTTCATTGATCGTAAGGACTGGTAGAACCTTTCTACCCATGCCTGCCTCGGCCGTTTTGAGCATTGAATGAAGCTCACCAATGCTCTTGTCCCATCCATTCATGTTATAGTTCATAACGAAGCTATCAAACTTCTTGGATAAGGAGTTGAGGATCAAATCTGTTGCCAACTCATTGGACACACGACAGTTAAGCCTTTCAAGGCGATCAATGTGGCTCTTCATCTTGAGAACGTAAGATGATACCGACTGGGTCTCGTCCATTCGACATGCATGGAGTGCTCGAACTGTTTCGAAGCGCTCCACCCTTGATTGTTGTTGGAACATTTCCCTCAACTGGGTGATCATGTCATAGGCATTGTGGTTCTCAAAGTCCTTTTGCAAATCAGGAATCATACTCGCTAGCATGAGACATGAGACTTGCACAGAGTCTTCGGTGTACTTGACCCAATCGGCAAAGGCCTCAACGTCATTTTCATCGGGTTGATCGGGAATGGGATCGTCTAACACATAGGACTTCTTTTCTTGTTTGAGAACAATTCTCAAATTTCGGTACCAATCCATGATGTTCCCATGGTTTAGACGTTCCTTTTCAAGGATGGTTCTTAGTGATAGGTTATGGACGGTCGGGATTGCATTGTTGTTGTTAGCCATCTACAATTTTACAAAATTCAATTTTAGTACTTTTAATATCAATATATTTTGATTATTAATACCCTTTCGTCTCATAGACAATTAATAGTCAAAATTTAGAATCCAACGTTACATTTAAATATCGGTTAGGTGACCTTTATCCCTTTATTTAAATTAACAAGGTAGTCAACGTTTGACAATTGTAACCTATTACAATTTCTAGTGTATGGGATCGGTTAAACATCTTATGTTTGTTTGGCATGTTTATCCCATCAACACCCTTTGTACGTCATGCTTCCAAAACAAGTGTGCCAAGAGGGTCAATAATAAAGCATAAACATGACACAAGGCATGAGATGGTGTGCTCCCACTTGATCCCGCATCCTAATGCATCAAGTGTCCATTTTGTGTTGTCACCATTTTGCTTTATTTTGGCTTTCTTTTGGGCTCCAACTTCAGCTCCTAGCTTTTGGGCCTTCATGCTTTGGGCTTTGGTTATTGGGCTTAAAACCAATCTTGGGCTATGAGGCCCATTTGGGCCTAAAATGGCCCAAACCAAAACCAAAGTTTTCTTCAACTTCTTTTACAAAATATATCCTAATACATTTTTTACTAGTAAAAGAGATACAACTAATCTACTTATTATTACAAACCATCATAAATAATAAATAGATTACAAACCCAAATAAATAATCATACAACATCACAACACAAAACACATCCAAATACAAGGTATTGGCTAGGTTATGAACATCTATATACACATCCAAATATGCACATAACAATCGATTTTGGCAGCCCCTTTTCAACCATATTCTTGGCCAACATAAACCAAGAACTAATGGGTTTGGTCCAAACAAACAAACAATCATGACCCAAATTTTAAAGATCCTAATATGCATATAAAATAGTATCTTTAAAATCAGAAAAAGGGAACCAATCCAACCCTCTAATTCTCGGCCATATGGTGTCACACACCACAAAACCGTGAACTAGAATATCATATACATGTATGCATTCGTATAAGTGGCTCTTGATGCCATTGTAGGGATTTAACAAGTTTATCAAAGTCCATATAAGCTTGTTTATATGAAAAACACAGCGGATAAATAGTTTTAAAACTTGTTGATGTGTTGATTATTAAACTCTTTTAATAAGCAAAAACCCAAACCATGGATCCATATACGAAATGCATACAATAAAATAAACATAGGATGTTTAGAAGACAACCTTTCAAGGTTCAAGAAAACGAGTTTGGGGAGATGTTAGAGATGATCTCTGTGGCTGAATCTTCAAGCAAGAAGACCTCAAGAGATGATACCCACAAGCTCCTTCAAACACCCACTTGCTAGGTTGTGAAACACCAACTTGAAAGCCCTCTCTACAACCGATTTTTCCAGCCAAGAACACTTGATTCAAAGCTGAAAATCAGCCTTGTTTCAGCTCCAAAAACCCGTTTTTAGAGAGAGAGTAGAGAGGATTTGCTCTTGTGTGTGAGAGAGAAAATGTGTTAGAGAATGGAAGAGTGTTCAAGTGGTTCAAATGCTTGCATGTTTCAAGAACAAAAGGGATTCCCAAGGCCAAGGGGGCGGCCGAAAATGGGATCCCTTTGTTTCCCTCCCATTTGAATTTATTTTATTAAATACACTCTTGTTTTATAAAATTAAAACCATTTTTAATTTTATAAAATATAACACACTTTTGTTTGATATTACTTAACCAATTTAAATAATAAAACAACTAACATCTCATGAACAAATTATCCATATAATATTGTTCATTTACAAAAGCAATGATTTAGAAAACCCGGTTTCTAAATTGGTGCTAATATTTATTTGTGTGATCTTATCAGTGAATAAATATTTATCGGTGTTTGTTTGACTTGTTATTGGGTATGACCCGACTTGGATCATATCACACTAGCCACATCAATTTAATATGTATCTTGGGCAGATGTATTCCTTCAACCACTACTGTACAACCTGAACCATCCAGCTCCAAAGGTAGTTCTATCCCTACAAGAACTGCCACAGCATCTGAAAAGATGAAGATGGAGAAGGAAAGTGATCAAGTTCAGCCTTGTTTACAAAGGAAAACTCCTAGAAGGAAGAAAATGGATTGTGTTATGTGTGGGAGTACTTCTCATCTTGCTAAGGATTGTGTTTACAATCCAAAGAGTACTCTCCACATGACCAAGAAAGAAACTTCTAAGAGTTTGGAAAAGAAGAAGCAAGCTTTGGAAGGAAAATCTGTTTCCTTCGGAAGCTCCAAAATGAAGAAGAAGACAAGTGGAAACTTGCCTTCGGAAGAAAATTTGGTCTCAGAAGAAAGGAATACTTCCGAAGCCTTGAAGCCTACTGCCGTGAAAGCAAGATCTTCTGAAGGTCCAGTCATCAAAACTTCCGAAGTCATCAAAACTTCCGAAGTAATGAAGGTCAAGTCTAAGCTTCCAAAGGTGGTGTGGAAGTCAAAGAAAGACCAAGTGGCTTAAAGTTCTTCATCAACATCAACAAATGATCCTTCTAGCATGACTATAGGATCAATTACTGTTGCATTGTCTTCAACTTCTTTTGATAAGCCAAAGACCAATGAGGCTTGGGTTTCCAAATGTAACTAATCATCTCTTTTGTGCAGGAACAGCTCAAGACAAACAGAAATGTATGGATCATTGACAGTGGCTGTTCCAGGCACATGACAAGGAATAGGTCTCTACTCCAAAAGTTTGAAAGAATTGATGGAGGACAAGTTGCTTTTGGAGGAGATGCAGGAGGTTACATTACAGGAAGGGGGCAAGGTCACAAATGGTAAGCTCAGCATTGAAAAGGTAAACTTTGTCAAGGAGCTTGGGTACAATCTTTAGAATGTATCCTAATTTTGTGATCAGAGTCATAACATGCTCCTCACTGAGCATGAGTGCATTGTTCTCAGGCCCGGGGTGGTCGTTCCTCATGAGCACATCTTGCTCAGAGCCCCCAGGAAAGAGAACATGTACAAGATGGACTTGCAAGAAACATCTCCCTCAGGTGAAGTTTCATGCTTTCTGTCTAACGCAAATAATGATGAATCTTTCCTCTGGCATAAAAGAATGTGCCATGTAAACTTTAAAAACTTGAACAAATTAATTAAGAATAATTTGGTAACTTGAATACCAAAGAAAGAGTTTACAAGTGATGTCCACTGTGTTGCATGCCTGAAGGGGAAGCAACACAAGGTATCTCACAAGCCAAAGGAAAGAAATTCCATCATTAATTCCCTACACTTATTACATATGGATCTCTTTGGCCCCACTAGGGTAATGAGTCTAGGAAGGACCTCTTACTGTTTGGTGATCACAGATGATTTTACAAGATTCACTTGGGTCTTCTTTCTTAGAACTAAGGATGCGACCCTTGAGATTCTAAAGAATTTCATCTTAAAGATTGAGAATCAATGTGATCACAAGGTCAAAACCATAAGATGTGATCAAGGGACTGAATTCAAGAATCAAATCCTTGATACATTTTGTGATGAAAAAGGTATTACAAGATAATATAGTGCTCCCAGGACTCTTCAGCAAAATGGTGTTACTGAGAAGAGAAACATGACATTAATTGAAGCTGCAAGAACTATGTTGTCTGACTCTAAACTGCCCATCACCTTCTTGGCAGAGGCAGTAAACACTGCTTGCTATGTGCAAAACAGAGTTTTAGTAGTTAAGACACATGGTAAGACTCCTTATGAACTTTGGCATAAGAGAAAACCTTTCATTGGTTTTCTCAGGTCATTTGGATGTCCTTGCACCATCTTGAATACCAAAGATCAAATTCCCAAATTTGCTGAGAAATCAGATGATGGACATTTTATTAGATACTCTTCTCAAGCTAAAGCTTATAGAGTATACAATCTCAGAACTAGAGTAGTTGAGGAGTCAACCAATGTGACTTTCAATGAGCACACTCCAAGTGTGAAAGGTTCTGGTCCGGATTGGTTATTTAATCTTGATTTAGTTACCAACTGTTTTAACAAATCTTGTGAGAATGTTTCAGGATCTACAGATATACTTCCTACAGGTGATCTTGACCCAAGATTTGAGCTAAGAAGACCTTCAAGTTACACATCTTCAGCTCCAGTGGTAACTAATCCTGCAAATGAAGCTTCTACCAGCACATCAATGACAAATCATGCTGATATTTCTGAGGTGCCTCCAAATTCCAACATAGAGGCACAAAACTCAGGAGAAGAAGCTTCAAATGTTGGAGAAAATGATGGAGGTGAAAGTGATCAGGAATTTCTTGATGCTGATAACCACTCCATTGAAGACAACATCAATGATGTCACACACTCATTGGATCAAGTAAATCTTGATAAGTGTGCTGATGTGTAGGGTGAATCTTCTTTACCAGATCAGAATTTCTCAAATTTAGATCTGACTAAGAAACTTGCTGTGATCCCTCAGCTAAGGATCCACAAGTCTCATCCTTCCACAAACATCATTAGAGATGTTGATTCAGGGGTGAGAACAAGAGGACAAACCCATGAAGCCAATGTTTGTCTTCACTCTTGTTTCTTGTCCCAGATAGAGCCAAAGAAAATTGATGAGGCTCTAAAGGATGGAAGTTGGGTTGAAGCTATGCAAGAGGAGCTGCTTCAATTCAAAAGGCAAAAGGTTTGGAACCTATGTCCTCTTCCTGAAGGGAAGACTACCATAGGAACCAAATGGGTTTTTAGGAATAAGAAGGATGATAGAGGACTTGTCATCAAAAACAAGGCAAGACTAGTTGTTTAAGGGTATACTCAAAAGGAAGGAATTGACTACATAGATGTTTTTGCTCCTGTAGCGAGACTTGAAGCTGTTAGGATATTCCTAACTTTTGCTGCATCCAAGAACTTCAAGGTCTACCCACTTGATGTCAAGTGTGCTTTTCTTTATGGGGTGATTGATGAAGAGGTGTATGTTAGACAACCACCTGGGTTTGCAGATCCTGATCATTTTGATTATGTCTGCAGGCTTAATAAAGCTCTTTATGGGTTGCACCAAGCACCAAGGAAGTGGTATGAGACTCTATCTTAGTATCTCTGTCAACATGGCTACAAAAGGGGTACTATAGATGGAACTCTCTTCATCAAAGGAACAAGAAATGACATAATGCTAGTTCAAGTATATTTAGATGACATTATATTTGGGTCAACTAATCCAAAGCTCTGTAAAGACTTTGAGAAGCTGATGAAAGATAGATTTGAAATGAGTGCCATGGGGGAACACAATTTCTTTCTTGGAATTCAAGTGAAGCATGGTTATAATGGCATCTTCATAGGCAGTCAAAGTATGTACAAGACATACTTAAAAGGTTCAACATGACTGATTGTAAGGTTGCTAAGACACCCATAGCCAAAAATCACTCCCTTGGACCTAATCTTGAGGGGGAGGGGGAGTGTGTTGATGAGCATCTCTATAGGGCAATGATTGGGTCTCTTATGTACCTCACAGCTAGCAGACCAGATATCATGTTTGCTACATGCATTTGTGCAAGATATCAAGCCAACCCTAAGATGTCACACCTAGTCACTGTCAAAAGAATTTTAAGATATCTCAAAGGTGCTCCATCATTTGGCCTTTGGTATCTAAGGAATTCTGACTTTAATCTGTATGCTTATACAGATAGTGATTATGGTGGTTGTAACATGACTGCAAAGTCTACATCAGGGGGATGTCAATTTCTTGGTAGAAGAGTAGTCTCTTGGCAATGTAAGAAACAATCCTGTGTGTCTGCATCAACTGCTGAGGATGAATACATTGCTGCTGCAAGCTGCTGTGCTCAAGTGCTTTGGATTCAAAATCAGATGCTGGACTATGGATTCAACTTTAAAGAGACTCCCATCCACATAGACAACAACAATGCTATTTCCATCACAGAGAATCCTATGCAGCACTCAAGGACAAAGCATATCAATATCAGGTATCATTTGATTAGAAATAACTTTGAAAAGGGATTAATCAAACTAGTCAAAGTTAACACAAATGAACAATATGCTGATCCGTTCACCAAAGCCTTTGATGAGCAGAGATTTAAATATCTTGTATCAGCTATTGGGATGATTAACTTTGAATAGCTTTTCTTAACCTTAATCATATTTATTTCTAAAACCTGTATGTCCTAAGTTGTCTATTTTATCACCTTCATAAGCCCTTGTTTTCTTTGGAAGAAAATCTTTTCAAAAGATTTTTCTTAGATTTTTGAAAATTTTGATCTCTTTTCAGAAGACTTAACATTTCCTTCGGAAGAAACTTATGTCTTAGTAAACAAATAGTTGCTTAAGTAATTTTACCTTCGGAAGAAATCTCCACAATATCTTCCGAAGCTTAACATCAACTTAAGTACTCTGTATGTTTTCAAAGAACAAGTTTCTTTCGAAAGAAATTTACCTTCGGAAGTTTTTATTCTCATTAGAATAAAAATTTTCTGAGTGTTAATTCTCTTCCGAAGAAAAATTCTCAAAAACCTTTGAAAATTTCTTCCGAGGCCAATTTGCCTTCAGAAGCTTTTTCTACAGACTTCCGAAGCAAATAACCTTCGGAAGATTTCTCGACTTTCAAGAAAACTACTTTTTGGGCAAAACTAAACTACTTTTCATAGGTGGGACCGACTTCCAGATTTCAAAGTGTATCCTCTTTCATTAACTTTGTCTCAAATCCTTTTCACATAAATACCCAACGGTTCCTCCCTCTTTCACTATCTTCCTCAATTACAATATTCCTTAAACCTAAATTCTCCCAAACCGCCTTTGTTCTTCATCTTTCTTCATCCTTAAGCTTCTCAAATGGCCAACCTAAACCATAGAACCATAGAAACAACCCAGATTTCTCCATGCGACTTCATAGGCAACACAACCAGGTTGCTATGTTAAGCTCTGAGAAAGATGAAAATTTCTCAGAGATTTGCCATTTCTTAGCTCTATCCAACTACTTCACCTCCCTAACAATTGATCCTACTCTTTATGAGGATCATCTGCTTGAATTCTGGAAGATCTGCCAAGAGGTCATTATGGATGGGGTGAAGGCACTGTCAGCCACAGTGCAGGGGAGGACAATCTTCATCACTCCGGTCATCATCAACACTCACTTGTAGCTGGATGATGAAGAAGGTGAGTTGTCCTTCCCAAAGAAAGCTGTAAATCATTCATTTGAGTAGATGGGCTATGAGGAAGATTTCTCAGTAAAGACCTTCAGGAAAGGGAAGGTCTCATCCCAGTGGAAATACCTGCTTCATGTGGTTATCCACAGCTTGTCAAACAAGCATGGAGGGTGGGACCAGATTCCTGAGGATCTCTTCTTCATAGTGCATGGAATGGTTCAAGGGGTCAATTTCAGGTACTCTCAGTTTGTATATACAAATTTGCTTGCTAACTTGGACTCCTTAGAGTATTATGTGTTTCCTAGATATGTTTACCACATTCTCAATTGTGAACTGGGCTCACAAGTTGAGGGAAACAGATAATATTCTTAAATTGGGATAGATGAAGCCCGACATCTTTAAAATTATGAAGAAGCCAACAGTAGGCTTCTCAGGGGTAGAACACAGCCCTTGTCCCAAAAATGTTAGAGCTCATTGCTCAAGGTGACAACCTAACAACACAAGCTAGTGTTGAACCCACACCTTCTACCTTCCAACCACCGAAAAGACCACAAATCACCCTCACCTACCATAGAAAATCCAAACGAACCCCTGTTCAAGCTATTGAGTCTTTGCAGGCCCCCATATTCTCACCCATACAAAAGGAAGTGGACACTAGAGCTCCCACTTCCCCTGAGGAGCAAACCACTCCCATCTCTTCAAGAATCAGTGGTGAGGTTCCTCATGCTCACCTTGATGAGCTCATAAGCCAATCTGCCTTAAGCCCTCACTCTGAGTCTCAACACTCAAGTGAACAACCTTTAGGGGACAGTTACCATCCCCAGCCTTTAGACTTAAATCAACCCATTCCCAACCTCTCATTCTATACTGATGAAGACTTAGGTTTCAGTGGGTACCATGAGTCTCTCTACTTTTCCCCTACTCAAAGAGGGAAGAGTACTCCTGAGTCTCCTTTGTCTAGCTCACATCAGTCACCCATCACTGAGGTGGATACTTCTGAACCTGTTCAGGATATCCATATGGAAGAGGCTCTCACTTTTGCAAGTGATTACATCATTAAGACCTCAACCATGGCAACTCATCCCATTGACACTTCAACTGAGGCTGTCAATATGCAGGGGAAATCCAACAGCCAAGAACCTAAAGCTGGTGGTGAGAGAGAGGACCTTAGTCCAATCATCTCATCCCCCAATGATTCTTCTGATGAAGATGAGGGGAATCTGAGACTAATGGTGCAAAAACTGTCAAAAACATGCTCCTATTTAGTCTCTAAGGTTAGTCACCTTGAATCTCAGGTGACTACCCTTCAAAATAGGGTCAATGATCAGCAACTTGAGATATCTTATCTCAGGGAGAAACTAGCTGGGAGACCTTTAAGAGGAGCTCAAACAGGAACACAAGAACCTGTGAATGTGATTGACATAACTCCTACCTCACCTATGCAAGAGGGTGATGCTACCAAAAAGGGGGAGCAAGTCATTATAGTCACAGAACCTGGGAGTTCTTTAGGGAGTATGGACATTGAGGACTCACCATCCTCACTTGCAATTGTGCATACTCAGCAACTTCCTCAAGTTCACATTAATGTGGACACTATAGACTCTATCATTAGGAGTCTCTTTGAGGAAGGCATTCCAAGGGCTATGTCATCTCCACCTCAAGGAACTTCAAACTACGTTATTGGGTGGAGGTATGATGCTGATAGAAGAGCCCTCATTCTTCATAGAGTTCAAGGGCAGCAAGAAGTATTTAATTTTCAGACCTTGAACTACTATGAAGGTCTTGACCTGATCAACATGCCACTTGTCGACCCAAGTCAATCAAGACAAGCTGACAGGTTAGCACTCAGGATTCAAGACAAAATTACTAAAGAGTTCAGCCTTAGAAGGAGACAAAGGCAATCAGGTAATGTCATTGGTCAACTGGATGTCGAGGCAGACCCTGAGATTAGCTTCAAAGGGAAAACCTTGGCTGAAGGCCCAGTGATAGAGCCTGAGAGCCCTGTCACACCAACAATTGCTTCAGAAATTCATTCCCTCAGTGAAACACCTGCTGGTGAAGGTGTCTCATGACCTCTCTCTGGCCAGAGCTTGGATGCTACACCAAGCAATGAAGGCCAAAGCTCTCTCCACCCTGTGTCACAAAGGTCTGTGGGTGACAAAGGGAAAAGGATTCTAACTCTTGAGGAGATTGAGGAGGAGGACAGAGAGAGGAAAAGGAAGCTAAGGGGAGAAAGTTCCTCTGGGTCTTCAGGCTTTATGCAAGCTGCAATCAGGGCTGCCCACCAAACACTCAAGATGATGAGTTGAGGGCAGTCAGGATTACTTACCTGTAGACCAGGAACTATGACATAGATGAGATTATATCTCTTCCCTTAGAGCAATTAAATGAACTGGCTAACATGGAAGTGTCAAGAGAGATGAAGGAAGCAGAGGATGCAAGGCTACTTCTCCAATTCAAATAGGAGAAGAGATAGAAAAGGCTATACAAGCATGTCCCTACTCTCTCCCCAGTTCAAGAAAGTCATGTGCAAGAGGCTGTGGCAGCTACACAAGAACCTCAGGTAGACAAGGAAACAGATAGACAAAACATGATCAACTACCTGAGTGTCACAGGTCTCTACCAGGCATCTGCACTTCTTCTCTTGTCCTTTGAGTACATTGAGTTTGAGTATCTCAAACAGCTTGAACTTTAAGTGCTCAAAGAACAAAAGGCAACAAAGAGAAAAATGAGGGAAGATGCTGCAAAGTCAAGAGCCATCATCCAAAAGAGTATGAAGAAGTCTGCTGAGAGACAAAGGATGATGAGCTTCTTGAAGCTGTATGGATTCTCCGGAAGGAGACTTGGCCCTATGTCCCTATCCATAATGGATGAGCATATCAGGGTAATCAAGCAGAAGATCAAGAGTGGAGAGCTGATTGACTTACACTCCCCTCCAAGTCAAGTCCCACCTGAAGTGGAGGTTAAGGTTGAACAACCTGAGACAACACAACCTGGACCTCCTGCTGAGCCTCAGCAAGCTTCATCTTCTAATCCACAGCAAGGTCAAACTCCCTCTCCTTCTGAACCTATGAAGGAGGAACACCCAATTGAGAAAGACAAGGATGATCAACAAGGTGCTGCAGACTAGTCTTCTCAGTTGAAGTCTACTAAGAGGAAGAAGAGGATGGCTTTCAAACCAAAGTGAAAGAAGAAAAAGAAGCCTGAATCATCAACCTCTACACTTCAGGCTAAGTTAGATCAACCTGAGGAAGTGCATGAAGAGGCAGCCCAATCAACTCTAATTCAAGTGGCTCCTCTTGTAGCTGAGAGACCCATCTTATCCTGGACCTTCACAACTAATCCAGAAAGATCGCATGTGATCAGAGATCAAGGTATTGAGAATGTCTACACATGGAAAGACTTAATCAGCATACCTCTGCATGATCTCTTTGAGATGAGAAGATACTATGAGAGTCTAAGCGATCCTGACCATCTGATGAAGAAGGGTATGGTCATCATTGTCCTGAAGACTACTAACATCTGAAGATCTTCTAAATGTTTTGGTAGCATCAGCCTAGGGGGTGTTTGTAAGGATTCCTATAAGTCTGATGCAGCCAAAACATCCAAAGTCTCTCTGCATGCATGCACTAAAGAACAGAAGTAGAAATGCTTCGGAAGTTTTACACCATGCACTAGAAATATTCTAAGTGTAAAATCTTCCGAAGCCAAGACCAATATCTTCCGAAGCCAAAAGTGAAGTCTTCCGAAGCTTCAAAGACAGTCTTCCGAAGCCAAAGAGTGAAGACAGATTTCTTCTGAATACTTTTAGAGATATGCCTTTATTTGATGTACTTTACCATAAAGCTGGACCACCTTTCTGCTGCAACTCTGTAAAGTCACCAACTTACATGAGTTGGTGAAAGGTCCATGCTTTTGGTAACTGTACATTAAGGTCTTGAGTCCATGCTTTCTACTTTATGTACTTTTATCCATTTTGTAATATATTAGGATGTGAGCTATGGCATGTCATAGTCACTAGTCAAAAGGCAAATCTGCCTTTTGACTCTACATTTGATTTTGTAGTTGTCTAGTCAATTGTATCCAGCTGGCCTTTAAAGTATGGCCGGCTGTAGGATGTAGTATATGTATCTCAAGTACTTGTAAATTTCCATCATGCTTTGTAACATTTGTAAGAGAACTTGAGAAGCAATATACAACATTCTTGAAAACCAATTACTTGTGTTGTTTGGCATCTTGTTCTGTCTATTATTTACTTGTGTTCTTAGCATCTTATCTATATAGTTAACTAGTTCCCTATTTGAACTGTTAAGTGTTCTAAGAAACTCTCCTCATTGTGTTGTTGTGTTGTAAAGTGCATACCCTTCACCGGTACTGCAAAAGTAGTTAACTTTATCACTTGGTACATGGTTTGCCTAAAAAGGAATTTTTCTGCAAAGATAACAGTGTTGCATGTCTGAAAGGAAAGCAATACAGGGCATCTCATAAATTCAAAGTAGTTAACTCTATCACCACTCCATTACACTTATTGCACATGGATCTATTTGGTCCCACAAGTATAATGAGCATTGGAAGGAAATCATATTGCCTTGTGATCGTTAATGCTTTAACTAGATTTACATAGGTATTCTTTTTAAGAACTAAAGATGAAACAGCTAAAACTTTAAAATCTTTTATTCTTAAAATAGAAAATCAAATTGATCACAAGGTTAAGATAATTAGAAGTGATCAAGGGACTGAGTTTAAGAATCAAGTTCTTGACTAATTTTGTAACTCAAAAGGGATGTCTCTAAAGTTGTGAGAACAAGAAACAAACTCACAATGGGAATGTCTTCCTGTACTCATGCTTTTTATCTCAGATGGAACCCAAGAAAGTAGAAGATGCCTTGAAAGATAGTAGATGGGTTGAGTCAATGCAAGAGGAATTGCTTCAATTCAAGAGACAAAAGGTTTAGAACCTATGTCTGCTACCATCCGGTCTACTACCAATAGGCACCAAATGGGTTTTTTGGAACAAGAGAGATGATAGAGGCTTGATTATCAAGAACAAGGCAAGACTGGTAGTTCAAGGATACACTCAAGAGGAAGGAATTGATTACACTGATGTCTTTGCACCAGTTGCAAGACTTGAGGCAGTGAGAATCTTTCTTGCTTATGCTGCATCCAAGAATTTTCTGTCTACCAACTTGATGTCAAGTGTGCCTTTCTATATGGGAATATAGATAGGGAAGTCTATGTATGCCAGCCTCCAGGATTTGAAGACCCACAGCACCCCAACTATGTGTACAAATTGGATAAAGCTCTCTATGGGTTGCACCAAGCACCTAGGTTGTGGTATGAGACTTTGTCTCAGTTTCTCCTGAAGAATGGTTACACCAGAGGTACCATTGACAAGACTTTATTCATAAAAAAAGTCTGGGAAAGACATTTTGCTCGTACAAGTCTATGTTGATGAAATCATATATGGTTCCTCAAATGACCAAAATGTGCAAAGACTTTGAGAGCATTATAAAGAAGAAATTTGAGATGAGTTCCATAGGAAAATGGACTTTTTCCTTGGAATTCAGGTGAAGCAGATAAAGAAAGGGTTCTTTATCAATCAATCTAAATATGTCAGTGACATTTTTAAAAAGATTTGATATGAAAGATTATAAGCCAGCCAAGACACCTATACCCAGAAATCACAATCTTTGTCCTGACTTTGAGGGGAGGATACTGATCAACATCAGTATAGGGCAATCATTGGTTCTCTGATGTATCTCACAGCAAGTAAACCTGATATCATGTTTGAAACTTGCATTTGTGCAAGATATCAGGCTGCTCCAAAGGTGTCTCACCTAGTTGCTGCCAAGAGAATCCTCAGATACCTCAAAGGAGCACCTAAACTAGGTCTCTTGTATCCAAGGAACAACATTTTTAATCTCTATGGCTATTTTGATAGTGACTATGGTGGCTACAATATTAACAAAAAATCAACATCAGGAGGATGTCAATTTTTTGGTGGAAGGATCATCTCATGGAAATACAAGAAGCAATCTTGTGTTTCAACATCTACTACTGAAGCTGAATACATTATTGCTACTAGTTGTTGTGCTCAGCTGCTGTGGATTCAAAACTAGATGATAGACTATGGATTCAACTTCATGAGTACTCCTATCTATATTGACAACAATAGTGCTATCTCCATTACTAAAAATCCAGTTAAGCACTCCAAGACAAAGCACATTGACATCAGGTATCATTTCATTATAGATATTCATGAGAAAAATCTAATTAAACTAATCAAAGTTGATTCAAATGAACAATATGGTGATTTGTTCACCAAAGCATTTGATGAACAAAGATTCAAGTATCTTTTTACAAATATTGGGATGATAAACATTGATTAATCTATCTCATTTGAAAAACTTTTCAAACTGTGTCTAGTCTTTGTCAAAAACAATCTAAGCCCTGTTACGAAGAGGGTGGAGATCATTGACAAGCTTGTCAATCTTGGAGCTGTTAGTGAAGATGTGCTCTTACTACCACTAGAGGAGCTAATCGAGTTAGAGAAGGCAACCCTGCTGTGGATTGAGCAAGAAGAAGAACCAGCAAGGTTAGCCTTAGAGGAAGAAAGGAGGAGAAAGAAAGAAGAAGCTGACCAGCAGCTGAGGAGTGAAAGGATAGCTTTCCAAAGCTATAAGGAATTATCTTCCTGAGGAATTAACTCCTCACAACAATGACACGATCTTGTGGCTTTTTAAGAAAGAGCAAGATCAAATGGAGAAAGAGAGAAAGAAGGTTGCCAAGGAGAAACTGAGAGAGAGAAAGAAGAATGAGGAAGAAGCTGGACTTGCAGTTGTTAAGAAGCTAGGTGCAAAGCCTGGATGAAAGACTATCTGAGGGCTCATGGCTTCTCTGGCAGGCAAGTGGATCCTATGTTTGAAAAGACCCTATAACGACATGTCAGTGACATCAAAGATGACATTCATGCAGGAAGAAGGAAAGAGATGTACTGGATAATACAGGGGATGACTTCCAAACCAACACCTCAACCCCAACCTCAACCTGAACCAATCCCTTTCCCTTCTCCCATCAAAACTGAGGCAACCTCTAAGCCATACACTCCTGAACCCACACCATCTTCCTTACCCTCTTCCTCACCACAACCACCTCAACTACCCATCCTTTAACCCAAAACACTTCCCAGAACCCAAACATCATTACCTGCCCAAAAACCACCCAAGTCATCCTCTCATCCTTCCAAACATCTCTCTTTAGAGAAAATTCAAGGAGATCAAGACGAAGCTCATCAAGTGTATTATATCTCTTGTGAGGAGGGGTCAGTCAAGCTAACCTATATTGATGGCTCCTAATGTTCCATCACTAGAGAACAATTCCTTGATCTTCCAAGAGGAATATTGGACCAAGCTGTTAAAATCCTTGGCCTCAACTCTGACTCACTAAATAAAGAAGAGAAGAAGCTAAGAAGAAGGCTGGTGACTCTACTGGATTCAAAGAAAGGGGACAGAGTACCAAGTCAGCCCCTTGTTCCAAGAAAGAAGATAATTCAGTGGAGGTTCGAAGACTCTTCTCACAAATTTGTTGTTGAGAGAGAGAATGGCGAGATAAACAGGCACAATGCCTCATCCCTACTACACTTAAGCAGGTTTGATATTGTTGAGTTAGCAGAGAAGCCATTCTCCAACCCCTCTAACTCTAAGATAGCTTCTCATATCAGAAGTCATCTGAGCAGTCTTCATATGTCCGAGCTAACTGCTAGGACCAAGATTGAAGAGGAGTTGAAGCTGAGAGAGAAAGATGAAAGGGAAGGATTAGTAAACCAAAGGCAAAGCCTTTTTTCAAATGGTTGAAGGTCCTGAACATGAGTCTATAGTTAGATGAGAGTATGAGTACAACTCCCATCAACTAACTCTCTTCAGAGTGCCACAACAGAAGGTACATATCATTCAAAGTGACAAATTGGATCTCCTGTCCACGAATGATTTGTACAAGCTTCTCAGCACCACATCCGGGAAGAACAAAGAGACAGATAAACATCTTCTTTCCCTGGTGCTGAAAGTCTTGAGAAGCAGAAACAAGTGAGGTTTTGGTAGCATTAGCCTAGGGGGAGTTTGTTGGATCAAGTAGGGCTGGTGCAACCAAAACTAACACTTAGACTATTTAGGTGCAACTGATGAAGACCTTCCGAAGACAAATGAAGAACTTCCAAAGGCAAATGCTGATATTTTGAAGCTTAAGCCTGAAGGAGCTTCCGAAGAGTAACTCCAACTTCCGAATACAAAGTCTTCCTTCTTTCGAAGTTCAACACTTAGAAGAAAACAAGACAATGACTTCTGAAGTATAAAGACCTGAAGAATGTCTCAAGCCTCAGAAAATGTAGCCTCTTCCGAAGTATAAGTGGCTTCGGAAGAACTAGTTAACCTTCGGAAGAACCTACTATGAACGAGTGGACATAAGTATGGTCCTTCTGACACTCCGCTACAAATCTCTAAGATACTGCATGGTGCTTTCCCACGCCCATGTAGTTGACCATACTTTATTCCCCTATTCATCCTTTATCAGTTAGTATAGTTACCAACTTTAGTTGGTGACAAAAGGTAAGTCATAGACATGTCATGACTACCATATCTTAGATAATATTTTATCTAAAATACCTTATCTATAGCAATGTAGTATTTGCTTTAGTTATAGGTTTTCAGCTGGTATCAAAGTATATCCGGTTGTAGGTGATAGTATATATAGTTTCTCATTGTAACTCATGTAATATGATTGTAAGAGTCTTGTAATACTTTGAGTTGAGAAGTAATATATACAAGTACCTTGAAAATTATCTTTCTGTGTTCTTAGTTACTTAGTATATTATTATCAACTCTTAAAAGGGATTCTGCATCATCAAACCAAGTGTGATCCAGTGAGTTTGAGAGAAAACAAAAGTGTTAAGTGATTAAAACCGATCCTGCAAACACCCTAACTAATTTAGAGGCAACGCGTCACATTACAAAAATCATATTAGAGCAAAATTCCAAATTAAATAATTAATGGTTTGACAAGAAAATTCCAAGAGACCTAATTACATCATTTATGGTTATGTTGGTCTATTTCTTACTAATTTATCATCTTTCACATTCTAAATCATTGATTTATTATTTTCACATGTCCCCATGATTCCTCTTAGTACCTATCATGTAACAAAGAAAACAACATATAAAAAACAAGGCTAACCATAAAATGCTTAGTGTCGAAGAGAACAATAGTAGTGATTACAAAGGATGTTAGAGATAACAAAAATAAAGTATAAAAAATTAAAAGCATATCACATGTCACTATTACCAATAGATAAATGCACTCCAAACCTAACGTGGTAGTTTCCCATCATAGGGCTTTCTATCTATAGATTAAGGCATTACCAAACCAAGGAACAAATTCGTCTAGAAGTCATTTGACTACTTCTGTAGATAAGGTGGAGAGTCCTTAGCTTAGCATTATATACCTTCTTAGTAAGGCTTCGGTCCTACTACCGCACTTCGCTAAGTCGAAGGCCTTGCTGCGAGAATATAGCTTCGCTAACATTCAGATAAGTCTTGAACCTTCACACTAACCGTTTGCTTTCTCAGTAGCAAAAGCTTCTCTTTTCCCTATAAGTAAAAGGACAAGAAAGAGATTCTAGATTTCTAATCAAATTCATATATACAAACAGAAGTAATAGATTCAATAATATGTCAGACGTCATAAGGATACTTATACACATACGAATACCGGAATGATAATTGGTATCAACAAGATGTACCAGAGCCGTATCAGAAACATATAAAATGAGATATACACCGCTAAAGTACAATTAATCATACACATCATTCTATAATGAACAAATGATCCAAGAGTTCCAAACTGGAACGATCAAGTACTGTCACAAATCCAAACAAAGTACAATTCCAAACCAACATACAATCCAACAAGTAAACATAATCCAAAACCAAAAGTTCAAATTATCTAATAGGTCTATTGCTCTTACAAGAGTGGCATCATCTAAAGTCCATTGTCCAAGTACTTAATCATTGTTACTTGAAACAACATACTCTAAAAAAGTCAACATAGATTGGTGAGTTCATAGGTTTATAAGTTCAAAATATGTTGTCATGTAAGTCATGTCCAAAATATGGGTTTGTATGAGAACATAGAAGTCATAGACACCAATATAAGCTCGTGAGCACTTCAAATAACTGGATTATATTCACCCAATGGCACACACAGGCCACGTCAGTGTTAGCTAGCATACCGATAACATGGGTGAGGTGTCAACCTAATAATACTAACAATACGTCTCCATAATAGTCCAATCACAATCTGAAATAAAGAAAAATATTAATGAAGGGAATCTAGACTTGATCTTATGACTCAAACCAACATAAGCTCACGACCAGTCCAATTCGTTTGTTAATATTTTATCGCTCTTGTTCGTGTTTTTTTGTCGATTATAACTAAACATCCAATTCCTTCCCATATTAATCCAAGTTTGAACATTTCATCATAATTCCATTGATATTTTTTAAGAAAAAGTTTTCCCAAATTGTCCACAAGGACAAGAGATCTATGGATTAAAATCAAACGAATACCATTACAATAGAAAGTGTAAAACTAGGGTTTTACCGATACGTGATGATCGAAGCCCCGAAACAATCCATCATGTTCCAAAGCATAATATCTAGAATATGTGAATATTAGATGATGATTTCAGTGAATGATGATGAATATCATCAAGAACATGAACAACTGAACGTCAGAATTACCAAAATAAAGCATTTTACTTACCATAATACGTAGAATTTTAGAGATTGAACAAACCAAGTCTTAAATGGTTGAACAAGGCTAGAATCAATCTAAATGAAGATGATGGTCGACTATGATAAAGAACAAGATGAGAGTGGATGGTGGGTGGGGTTTTCTTTAAAAAAACTTGGAAAACAAGATCAATTAATGAAAGAATAAGATAACAAGGAGGAACTCCCATTTTTTCTGAGGATTTAGCCAAAGGTGGCCATAGGTAGGCCTCTAGGCCCTTGGACCATCTTACTTTTCTGTCACGTCTAGTTTCACATTTTATCTAATTTTCACGTGTTTGAATTCCTTGTGTTACGATTACAACGAGCTATTATATGATAATATTAAATCCATTTATGAACAAATTAAGTTTATTTATTAGAATTTAGGAAAAGTCTGCCAGTTTTCGGCTTTTGTTGTGTTTTAACATAAATTTTATATTTTTACGTTTTCTAAGTCTTTAGTCCAATTCTAGGCATAGAACCATGGTGTAAAGTCCAATCCAATAAACGTTCACATTCACCATGTCCAAGGCCCACCAAATCATTCTAGAACCAAATCATACATTGCAAGTACATCACTTGTCTATACATGTCTAAAGTACTATACATAGTCCAAGTCACATGTAAGTCAAAGTTAAAATCCATGGTTAAAGTCAAAGTCAAAGCACCCATTTTGGTGGTGGATGTCATAAAATATGTCATCAAAATTTACTATGACTCGTACATCTTCAATTTTTATCCTTTTTTCAGCATTGCACACTAAAACAAGATATGCTATACATCTCTGATTTAGATACTTGTAGCTTTTACTACAAATATGATTCCAATCTACTGACTTACTTTATCACTACGCATGATATTCTTCTCACCCATTGATGTATGAAGTTTTATTATTTACTTGTCATAAAAGATATGGGCTTGATTAGATACTAACCAATACATACCTAGGATAACATCAAATCATGCTAATAGAATTGGCTACAATTGCATAGGTATGATATGTCCATATAATCTGACATTTCTTCATGACTTTAAAAACATTGGTTACTTCTTCGTTCACAGTTTCTACCTCAAAATCATTTTCTAACTTAGCTAGAGGCACATCTAATAGACTACTAAACTTGTAATTTATGAAACTATGATTTGCACCAGAATCAAATAATATTCTTGCATAAATATTATTGTTAGCAAACTTATCGGTTACTATGTTCGACACCTATGCTGCCTAACGAGTATTCAAAACAAATGCAAGTGTTATTCTTTCCAGGATCTAGCTTCACATTAATCTACTAACTTTTTTCAACTTTGGACATTTCTTCTTGAAATGTCTAGTGTGACCTAGAAATTTGCAAGAACTATAAACTACAAGCATCTTAAATTTGCATTTGTTGTTGTTGTTATTGTTGTTGTTGTTTTGTTGTTGCTCTTATTGTTGGTCCTGTTGTTGCTATTGTTGTTATTGTTGTTGTTGTTGTTGTTGCTGCTACGATTATTGTTGCAGTTCCTACTGTTGTTTGTGGATTCTTTTCTTGCGTCATTGCTAAAAAATTTCTGGTGGGTTGTCGGGTTACCCTTTTCGGAGGATTTCCTCCAAACTTTCCCCCTGAGTTATTGTCATTCCATTTCCTTTTCTCTCCTATTCTTGGGTTACTTAAAGATCTGTTTCTTATCATTTCATCAGTCAAGCTTCCTGATAGCTCACGGCATCTTGGAAAGTTCTAGGCATGGCGGATTTCACTAGTCCTCTTATTTGTGGTACTAAACCCCAAATATATCTCCCTATTCTTTTTGCTTCCGGGGTTACCAAATGTGGTACTAGTCTAGAGAGTTCATTGTATTTGTCGGTGTACTTTCGATGTGCTGCTCCTTTCATTTCTAGTGCCAAGAATTTAGTTTCTAATTTTTCTATTTCGTTATAGGGGCAATATTTTTTAATTACTAGACTTTTGAATTCTTCCCAACTTAATCCATTCATAATATGTCTTCCTTTCGTGTGCATTTCCATTTTCCACCAGGATTTTGCTTCTCCTTTTAGTGAATGCAAGGCAAATACGGTTTTGTTATTGTTGGCACAGTTACTAATTTCCAAGGTTGACTCCATCTCGTCCAACCAGCGTAGGGCTTGTACAGCTCCGCCTTTACCATCAAATTCTTGGGGCCTGCATGACATAAAGGCCTTGTAGGAGCATCCCCTTTCGAATTCAGTTACAACTTCTTCCTCTTGTCGTTCCCTTATATTGTCATCTTCTGGTATTTTGTTCCCTTGTGTCGTAGTTCCAAAGTTTAGGTTTTGTTGAAGTTGGGTTATCAATGGTTGTATGGCAGCCTCTATTTACTGAGCTACTAACCAAGAGATTCTGTCATTCTCGTTTGTGGTTGTTTTAACCAGTGGTTCTTCTCCAAGTCTAGTTCTGGGTCGTCCAACCCATGCCGTCCTTCGTATAGGCTGAGTGTTTCTTTTTGGCGACATGATTTTCTATAGTTAATAAACGCTTCTTTAATATAGTTTATCTAACACATAACAGATTATTAGTCAAGTCAAAAGATATATTTCATTATGTTCTTATTTTTCAAGGGTTAACATGTTATTTCTAATTCCTGCAAACCTAATTCCATATCTTGGTAAAGGTACTTTTCTTTTGTGCTTTCATTTCCTTGACATCCTTTTGAATTATCTTGATTCCCTGCTACATTTTCTTAACTATCTTAAGGATTTGATGCGTTGTTTCTATCTGACTTGCTTCCAACTTCTGTCTTTTTCTTTCCTTTTTCTCGGCTTCGGAGTCACTTGATTTTTGAATTTTCAAGTCTTTGTCTCCCTTGGCCGAAAATCTTTCACCGCGTCGTATTCTTTTTCTGGGAGTCTCGATCGTATAACCTCCAACTGTTATTGGTGCGCGTTGAACATAAAACTTTGGTTTAGGGTTAATCTTATTTTCAAGTTGAGGTGTTTCCATATTATTCTGGGGTTTTGGTTCAGGTGTTGTTTCTTTAGGGTTGCTATAGTCTGAGTATTCGGAGGGGTCAGTCTCACTATAGTAATTTTCTGAATTATAAGCACTCCTAACTGCAGGGTTCTTTGTAAATTTAATTAAAATGGTTAGTCACATAATTTTGTAACATTTCACATATTGTATATATATATATCTCAAAATAATTTTTGCTTTTTAATCTACTAACAAGTAGAGTTAATATATTCATGGAATCACAAAAGTTCATGTATACACATAACATGCATATTCATATTTGCTTTTATCATGATACGAGCTTATGGTTATAGTCTAGGCATTTCAATAATGCCTAATTCTCTATAACCAATGGCTCTGATACCAACCTGTCACATCCCGGCTGAAGCGTGAAATGCTTTGGATGTGATTAGCTTGTTCAGAATGCATTGATTAGAATATTCAATAATCAAAATAATAAAACATAACATGACATATCACATAGTATTAGTTAAACATAGGTTAGGGTTACATCATAAAGTTAGTAGCCAAAATTTAACATAACCCTATTACAAAACATATAATCTAACTACTACATCTTCAGTAACGATGGAAATAAACGACCACCGATAAGCTGAGATCATACATGTTAACAGTTAGGTTCACACAAACTTTCCCCATTATTTCTCCCCAGCCATTATAAACATCAAAAGAGAACATAATATTGTTAGACATGTTGCTTACCTGAAAAAGCATACTCAAAATAGTCAACATAAAGTTGGTGAGATCATAGGTTTAACTTCAATCAAAATATTTTTGATGCAACATATACAACTAAACCTACTTATAAGACAGATGATTCATAACTGTCATAACATAATTCATAAAATCAGATAATATAACATCACAAGACTCATCCTATTGGTGCAGAAAATATTTTCCTAAGTAGCGCTACTTATATTATCCAACGGTTCCACATCCGAATTAATGGTTGTAACATAAATGACAGTATATCTCAAAATTCTTATATATATGCATCAATCATAAAAAAACAATATGTTTTCCCCCCAAAAACTTATAAGTACACAAATGGGGCTACGAGTCTCACCTTTTTACTCTAATGGGTTACCTATGTACAAAATATTTATAGTTTAGAAAATATTTTTTGTTTAAAATTTTTAGCACCTCAGATTATAATAATCATTACAGAAATTATAATAGTCCATTTGTCACCAAATTTTAGTAGAAAATACATACAAAAACATAACATACCAAAGTTTCATATGTCAATTATTTTCAGTTTATTTTCTAGAATTTTTATAATATTTGCATAAATTAGCAAAAACACCTACGGGTCTCTAAAATTCACTAAATTTTGTCAGGATATATATATCAAAATGTATACTTTCTCAAAATTTTCTGAAGTTTTAAATCATAACAGAACCTATTTTCATGATTTTTATTATTCTAGCAACATTCGGTAAAAATAGCAGAATATATTCAAAAATTCCAAATTTCATACAAACTATTCTAATCTAATTATTATACTTTATATAGAATTTTCATGATTTATCTTATAGTTTAAGTATTTTGCCTGATTTTTAAATTGCAGATTCTTCTAAAATTTGTAACTTATGCATAACTTCGAATTAGGCCATAAAACTTTTTCTACAAGTCTTATAAATCATAGGAGTCAACTTATAATTTTTCCAGCTTTTTACCAGGTTCGGTTCTTCCAGTTGAAAATTTTCTTTCAATAATTAAATAATTCACATAAATTATTTCACTTATTATAATTGTGTCAAAATTTGCAGAATGTTAATCCCTAATATTTCTAACATATTCACCATTTTATTCCCACAATCACGGTCATTTAAGTTGTATATCTAATTTACCAAGATTTCACATAATTTCAACCCTTTATTTACAATATTTTTGTTTAATTTCATGGTTCATCATATTTTTCAGATTCTCAAACCTTTCTTATTGATTTTTGAATAAAGATGAAGTGAATTATAAATTTTAGTGAAAAACTTTCAAGTTATAATCAAAAGGGTTGATTATATGTGTTGTTTAAACACATATAACTTATAATCTTAGTTAGTTAAGAGTTAAAATCTTGATTTTGATAATGGGAAAGGGTGAGGGGTAGCTGATGGTAGCTTCTTTCCTTGATAAATCGACTTGAATGATTGTCTTGAGCTCCAAAGTCTCGATCTCCTTGCAATCCGGTTTGGAAGATGATGAGCACTCCAAGTTTCGGGTTATGGTATGTGGTTGGAATGGAGACCGAAAGAGACAGCGGAGAGTGTGTAAGGCCCCGTTCCCGGGACGCTTACAACTGGTCATTCATCGCACATAAAACATATAATTACATTTCACTTTCACAAAACGTTGCAGCGGAAACATTAAAAACAACATTTTCATTTCATCAAAATACTTTTACAAAATAAAACAACCGTTCATTACACAATATCATTTTACATTTTATTACAAAAGCATTATAACATTGGATGCCATCCAAAATAAGCTGACTAGCCGCCACGTGCCATCCTCAGCAACATACCTGCCAACTGGAAACAAATCAAAGTCAGCGTTACTGACTGAGTTCTAGCTTTATAATAAAACATACTTTTCTTTCGATAAAACCATTCTTTACATACATGCGATCACACATCATACGTACACATAGATAATTTCATTATTATCTTCATCGTTACATTCGTACTTTAACTTTCGTTCGTTCATACGTTCTTACTTTCATTCATTCGTTAATTATTATTACATCTTTTCTTTCCATTAAAACCATGATCTTTACCCTTCAGTTTCCTGCTACTGGGCCTAAGCCTATCATAGACCTTCTTTAACGGTGCACAGCACCTCTGGCCACATTACCTAAGGTAAAGTTTAGGATCATTACATCTGTTACTTCATCACATTCTGGATCAGCGTCAACAGCTATGCCCCAAACTATATGGCTACTGACCGAAGTTTATAAACGACTTCCACACAGCACATAGCCTGGCACCAGCACCGGGTAAGCGACAAAGATCCCAACTATATTCTTCACCCCCAACATATGGGAACTATGACATTCTACACCCCCAACGATATGGGTACTACACCCCCATCAATATGGGTACTACACCCCCATCAATATGGGTACTACACCCCCATCAATATGGGTACTACACACCCATCAATATGGGTACTAAGACATTCTACACCCCCAACAATATGGGTACTAGGACATTCTACACCCCCAATGATATGGGTGCTGCACCCCCATTAATATTGGTCCTACACCCCTATCAATATGGGTACTACACCCCCATCAATATGGGTACTACACCCCCATCAATATGAATAACATTACATCCTACACCCCCAACGATATGCATAACGCGGGTAACATCTATCACCATGCACCACACCGATGGTCAGTCACAAAGACTGGAACCCGTTCGTGCACAGTTAAGGATTAGCTGAACCACACACGGTTGAGCTTAAGGCATCTAGAGCCGTGCACTTTGGTACACTTCGCTTGAAAGCCTTTCACGTTTTCATTCATTCATTAATGATGCATTCATTCGTCATATTCCTCTTTTTATTATCTTCCACATTACGTTACATAATACTTTCATTATATTCATTAACGCTCAACGCAAAGCCACAGAAAGATACATATACATATACATAACAGGAATATAAACATAAACATACACACATCACCATACAGGGCATCATCATACATACGCATCAATCATACACACGCATCAATCATAAATCACATCATTAACATCACATACACATGCCCGACATAACGTCTATGACTTCGAAAGTCAACTTACACGAACCTCTGGGAACCTCCCGAGTCAAAACCCACAAATGCACTTTCCCTCGAAAGTCATAAGATAAACAGTTGTTCTTTCGGGCGTATGAACCCTACTTGGGCGTATGGACACCCTCCGGTCGCATGGTCTTCCAGGCGACTGAACACTTACGCGAATGGACATCAGGCGAATGGACCCTATGCGAATGGACCCTGTGGGCGAATGCACATCTCTGCGTATGGACTCTCAGTCGCATAGCTTTCATGTGTTTGGCCTTCAGTCGCAGGACTTCAGGCGCATGGGCTTCAGTCACATACTCTTCGCGCCCTCAGTCGCATGGCCTCCAGGCGCATGGACCTCAGTCGCATAACCTTCGTGCGAATGAACCTCAATCGCACAATCCTTCAATCGCATGCCTTACAGGCACATGAACTTCAGTCGCATGACCATCATGCGTATGGACCTCAGTCACATGGCAATCGTGCGCATGGACCTTAGTCGCACGCCAATCAGCCGTATGGCCTCCAATCGCACTCTAGTCGGTCGCATAGCCCTAGCTGATGCAGAATGTAGTTTCAGCCGAACGCAAACGGCCCCTTTCCGCCTCCAAGGTCTTCCAAACTCGATTTTAGCCCAAATCAACCATCCTAAACCTTAGAAACACCTACCACAACATCATTCAAGCATACACAAGCCCAAAATCCAACTCCACACGCATCAAACACATACACATATGCATAAAAACGGGTTTACACCCAAAAACTCAAAAAAGGGTTTTCAGATGTGTTCCAGCCCTAAAATCATTCAAAAACGTGTAAAAGAGGAGTCCTAGAACTCACACAAACAATCCCGTCGAGTAGAGCTTCGATTTGACCCGCTACACGACGATTTCCACGCTCGAATCCACCCGAACCAAGCTTTTCTCCTCTTTTCTCCTTCTTTTCTCTTCTCTTTGGCTGCAAATGGTAAGAATGGGGTGTCTTCCCCCTTTTATACTCCCATTCATCAAAGTTTCTCTCATTGGCGAGTTTGGTCCCTCGACTTTGGACTTTATTTCTTTTTCTTCTTTCATCGTCTTTAAGAAAAATTTCCGGGTGTTACAAGTCCACCCCCCTTATATAGGTTTCGTCCCCAAAACCTGTTATCCCTTAAACCATTGTGGGAAATACTGTCTCATCTCTTTTCCAGTCTCCCACCTGGATTTCCATCGGTCTACGTCGTTTATCCACACACGACTTCTTGTCTATCTTTGGCTACCTTCATCAAGGCTTCGATCCTTTCGAGCTTCTCGGTCGTGGCCTTAATCAACTCAATACTTCCCATACGGCTTTTGGTGCTCGGCCTTCACTTATAAACAAGTAAGGCATTTAATCTCGTACTCCACCATATCACGCTTCATACCCGGCCACCAATAATCTTTATCCGGGTCTCGGTACATCTGGCAGTTGGAATATTAGTGTATCCACATACCTTACATCGGCCAAGTAGGCAATACTTCCATGCCTCATGCACTTTCTCGCCACTGCCATCGAAATCACCTTCGGAATCGTCGTGACTCAATCAACTTAAACCATCACCGTGATCCCGTCAGGCGCTGTCAACCGTATAATCTTTTTGAGACACACCGTGTTCGCCTCGTAGTCTGCCAAACGATCCACTCCTAGGATCACATCGAAGGGCGTTTCTATATTCTTACCACTAACATGCAATTCAGCACAGAAAGCAACAGGAATAAAACTCTTACTAGCGCCAGCATCGAATAACACAAAGGCTAGGGATTTATTTACTAGAAACATACCTGGCATAACATCGGGGTCCGTCCTAGCTTCCTCCGATCTTCTTCACTCCCGAATCTTCTGCCCTCGGCTCTTGCAATCCTTGCTCATGTGGCCTTCCTCACCACAAGAATAACACCTCCCCATACCGCAGTTCTTCGCCACATGTCCTGTCCTTCCACAACGGAAACAGACATTGGTCCCCAATCTACATTCCCTGGGGTGCGTGTGTCCACACTTGTCACACCTTTCCGAACCCGCATCAGTTATGACCACACGCTGGTCATCCACCCATGCACCTTTGTTACTTGGAGCGGCTCCGCCACGTCCCAATCGCTTCCCGTTCCAATCCCGATCACCATCTCCTTTCTTGCTAACTTCTGTCACCACCACCGATCTTTCATCGTATAATCTCCCCTCCAAATCAACCGCCGACCTAAACGTACTCGGTCGGGTAGCGATCATGTGCCTACAGATGGCCGCTGGCAAGCCATGAATATACCTCTTGATCTTTCATGAGAGAGGTGTCACCTGATCCGGAACTAGCCGTGCCATTTTGTTGAATTTGGTGGTGTATTGTCGATGCGTCATTGTTCCCGCCTCCAGCTACAGGAACTCCCTCTCAACTTTATCCATCTCACGGTGAGGACAGAACTCCTCCATCACCAGCCTCTTCAACTCTGACGATCTCATCCTTCCGATAGCCCTACTTCCCTAAACCTGGATGATATTGTCCCACCAACACAAAGCTGAGTCCACAAAAGAGTGGGCAGCAAACTTTACCCTCTGGTCTTCCCGGCACTCGCTGATATTTAAAACAGCTTCCATTTCCCTCACCCATCGGTGAGTAGCAGCAGGAGTGCCAATGCCATCAAAAGTAGGGAGCTTGCATCGTTGAAATGCCCCATAGTCACAGCCTCGTGCCACCTCCGGCGCCAGCTCTTCCTCTCCTTCTTCCTCTTCGTCATCGGAGAAAACTGTTTCAGGCTCCGGTTGCTCCCGTCCTCCCGAGGACCTGTTCCTCTCTTTCCTCTCTCCTTCCTTTACAGCCTTAATCACTTCGGTCACCACAGACGGTAGGATTGTCTGTATGACCTGATGCACTTCCTCCATGACCGCCTCTCTCATCGAGGCCCTCAGATTAGCATTCTCATCACCGCCCTCCGGATGAGGGGTCTCGGGTTCTTCATGAGCTACCTCTTCGGCCCTAGGCCTTCCTCTTGTGACCCGTGGTTCAGCACCACGTCCACCACTACCTCCACCACGAGAAGCTTTCGAAGATCTACCACCGGCCATTCTCTAAACACACTGAAAGATTCAAACACTAACACGGTCATTCAAGGAACAACTCAGTTTATGTCAAGTATAGTAAGTCCCTAATTACAAAGGCCAGTTGTGATTAGCCACTTACTTTACTTTTCATACCCCGAGCATTACCTATCCTGACTACATCAATATCTAAATCTACATACAACACATAAACCATATAACATGCACACGTAATACCGGTTATCATTACGAAAATACTTGATGGCACGCAGCTACTCAGATTGGCATCCCATTCCCTTTCCGTCCCACTTTTAGTTTAAGTTAAGGTTTATTTTGAAATTTACCCATTTCACCTAAACTTTGGCTTTGATACCAACTTGTAAGGCCCCGTTCCCGGGACGCTTACAGCTGGTCATTCATCGCACATAAAACATGTAATTACATTTCACTTTCATAAAACGTTGCAACGGAAACATTAAAAACAACATTTTCATTTCATCAAAATACTTTTGCAAAATAAAACAACCGTTCATTACACAATATCATTTTACATTTTATTACAAAAGCATTATAACATTGGATGCCAACTATATTCTTCACCACCAACATATGGGTACTATGACATTCTACACCCCCAACGATATGGGTACTACACCCCCATCAATATGGGTACTACACCCCCATCAATATGGGTACTACACCCCCATCAATATGGGTACTACACCCCCATCAAAATAGGTACTAAGACATTCTACACCCCCAACAATATATGTACTAGGACATTTTACACCCCCAACGATATGGGTACTACACCCCCATCAATATGGGTACTACACCCCCATCGATATGTATACTACACCCCCATCAATATGGGTACTACACCCCCATCAATATGGGTACTACACCCCCATCAATATGGGTAACATTACATACTACATCCCCAACGACATGCATAACGCGGGTAACATCTATACACCATACACCACACCGATGGTCAGTCACAAAGACTGGAACCCCTGCGTGCACACTTAAGGATTAGCTGAACCACACACGGTTGAGCTTAAGGCATCTAGAGCCGTGCACTTCGGTACACTTTGCTTGCAAGCCTTTCACGTTT
This sequence comes from Flaveria ramosissima, assembly GCA_025215565.1. Classification (NCBI taxonomy): domain Eukaryota; kingdom Viridiplantae; phylum Streptophyta; class Magnoliopsida; order Asterales; family Asteraceae; genus Flaveria; species Flaveria ramosissima. Next base: position 13,455,766 of record CM046046.1, on the reverse strand, counting down.
TCATCCATTCATTAATGATGCATTCATTCATTATATACCTCTTTTTATTATCTTCCACTTTTCATTACATAATACTTTCATTACATTCATTAACCCTCAACGCAAAGCACAGAAAGATACATATACATATACATAACAGGAATATAAACATAAACATACACACATCACCATACAGGGCATCATCATACATACGCATCAATCATGCACACGCATCAATCATACATCACATCATTAACATCAAACACACATTCCCGACGTAATGTCTATGACCTCGAAAGTCAACTTACACGAACCTCCGGGAACCTCCCAAGTCAAAACCCACAACTGCACTTTCCTTCGAAAGTCATAAGATAAATCGTTGTTCTTTCGGGCGTATGAACCCTACTTGGGCGTATGGACACCCTCCAGTCGCATGGTCTTCCGGGCGACTGAACACTTAGGCGAATAGACATCAGGCGAATGGACCCAATGCAAATGGACACTGTGGGCGAATGGACTCTCAGTCGCATGACTTCAGGCGCATGGGCTTCAGTTGCGTACTCTTCGTGCAAATGAACCTTAGTCGCATGGCCTCCAGGCGCATGGACCTCAGTCGCATAAACTTTGTGCGAATGAACCTCAGTCGCACAATCCTTCAATCGCATGCCTTACATGCACATGAACTTCAGTCGCATGACCATCATGCGTATGGACCTCAGTCGCATGGAAATCGTGCGCATGGACCTCAGTCGCACGCCAATCGGCCGTATGGCCTCTAATCGCACTCCGGTCGGTCGCATAGCCCTAGCTGATGCAGAATGCAGTTTCAGCCGAACGCAAACTGCCCGTTTCGGCCTCCAAGCTCTTCCAAACTCGATTTTAGCCCAAATCAACCATCCTAAACCTTAGAAACACCTACCACAACATCATTCAAGCATACACAAGCCCAAAATCCAACTCCACACGCATCAAACACATACACATATGCATAAAAACGAGTTTACACCCAAAACTCAACAAAAGGGTTTTCAGATGTGTTCCAACCCAAAATCATTCAAAAACGTGTAAAAGAGGGGTCCTAGAACTCATACAAACGATCCCGTCGAGTAGAGCTTCGATTTGACCCGCTACACGACGATTTCCACGCTCGAATCCACCCGCACCAAGCTTTTCTCATCTTTTCTCCTTCTCTTCTCTTCTCTTTGGCTGAAAATGGCAAGAATGGGGTGTCTTCCCCCTTTTATACTCCCATTCATCAAAGTTTTACTCGTTGGCGAGTTTGGTCCCTCAACTTTGGACTTTATTTCTTTTTCTTCTTTCGTCGGCTTCAAGGAAAATTTCCGGGTGTTACAGAGTGGCGGGTGATGGTTGTGGTTTGTGAGCCGAGAGGTGAGAGCAAGGAGTAGAAGTGGTAGTGTTTTTGTTTGAGGTGTATGCAGTTGTGGTGGTAGGGTGGTTTTATGAGGGTTTCGGCCGAAGGCCATAAATGGCAATCATCGTGGCATCTACTCCTAAACTAGTGAGTAAGATAGTTTATAGGTCTTTAGGTGTCAAGTTCTTGGAGGGTTTGGTGCTAGGTGGCGGTCAAGGAAGGTGATGCGGTCTCTTGGCCGATTAAGGTGTTAATCACCTAGTTTAAAGTTTAATTCGGTGGTTTAATCCTCTAATGGTCCGAGATTTAAGTTTGGTTTAGTGCTTAAGTGTTTAAGGTTTACTTAGTTTCATTTAGATGTCAAATTCTCTTGATGTTACCTTTGTATTGTGGTGTTTGGTTAGGTTCTTTCTCATTCCATTTGATGTATGTTTAGTGCTAACATGATGAGGTGGTTGATCAAATAATGTTTGGTATCAAGAACTCATATATATAAATACATGCACACGTAAAATTTATACATGCATGCAACCATGCATACGTATCATATATATATATATATATATATATATATATATATATATATATATATATATATATATATATATATGTATATACATATATATATATATTTGTATATATATATGTATATATATATATATATGTATATATATATATGTATATATATATGTATATATATATATATGTATATATATATATGTATATATATATGTATATATATATATATATATATATATATATATATATATATATATGTATATATATATATATTTGTGTGTGTGTGTTCAAGGTATGAACTGAAACAATAAGCATGGATCTTAGGATTCATATTGATAATAACAAAACTTGAATGATTCGATGCAAAAATAATAATAATGATGATGATGATGAAGAACATGATGAACACAATGTGTTTAATGTTTGATGTTTATTGCTTTGATGTTGAAATCATCATACATGTAGGATGATGATATAATGATATTGTTGATGGAATTAATTTCCACCCTTGGTGGAGAATTATTCACCTTTACATGGATGATATATGTTGCTATTTATACTAATCTAGCAATTACAATAATTACAAAATAAACCCTAGACTAATATTTTTGTTGTTTTTGTTCTTCAAGTCTTCAACTTCAATAATATTGGAAATCTTCAATTTCTTCTTAGGTAGAATACCCAACAATACTCCCCCTAAATTATAGATTTCCGATGTGAATTGAAGCTTGATGTTGATTTTGTTGAATAGTTGTTCAAAGCTAAGACTGTTGTTGTTAATGTGGAAGCGAGATCTTCAAAACTTTAGAACAACCATTTTTTTTGTTTTTGATTTGTGGTTATAGCTTGTTTTCATAGCTTTAAGCTAAAAACCCTAATCCATATTTTTTTTTGATGTTGGCGGTCCAAACAAGTAAATCCAAGTCCACCTTTTCTTTTTGATGTTGGCGGCCCAAACAAATAAACCCGAGTCCACCTTTTCTTTTTGTTTTAATAACGGAGCCCACGTAACAAATCCAATTGTGTTCATGAGCCCATTTGCAACCCTAGGTTTGAAACCCTTGTTCGGCCTCCCTAATGTGGCAGCCCTAATTCGCAAGAAACCCTAATAGGCATCCCCTTCCAATAGATCACAAAAGCTGCCTACGGATGCCCCTTTCATTCGCAAGCAATCCGTACCTTTTTTATCCTTGAGGCAGCCTCTTTCATTCGCTTTCTTGCAACATCCGCATCGGATCTTTTATTGTTGAATTGATTGTTGAATTGTTTTCTTCAGATCTTCAATAATTTTAGCAATCTAACCATGAAATCTCATCAAAATCAATATGAATCCATCAACTCCGGCTCTGATACCAATTGTGTGTTCAAGGTATGAACGGAAACAATGAGCATGGATCTTAGGATTCATATTGATAATAACAAAACTTGAATGGTTCGATGCCAAAATAATAATAATGATGGTGATGAAAAACATGATGAACACAATGTGTTTAATGTTTGATGTTTATTGCTTTGATGTTGAAATCATCATACATGTAGGATGATGATATAATGATATTGTTGATGGAATTAATTCCCACCCGTGGTGGAGAATTATTCACCTTTACATGGATGATATATGTTGCTATTTATACTAATCTAGCAATTACAATAATTACAAAATAAACCCTAGACTAATATTTTTGTTGTTTTGTTCTTCAAGTCTTCAAGTTTAATAATATTGGAAATCATCAATTTCTTCTTAGGTAGAATACCCAACAATATATATACTAAAAACATATAACTCATAAAAGGGTTAATCAAACAATGAGTATCATATATGATAGAATTTTACTTATATATCACTTGTCTAATCTTTAATTTTTAGGACTGTCACATTCTCCCCATGTAAAAATAATTTCGTCCCGAAATTTATTGGAGAGTAAATTCTAATGTCGAGAAGGACTTATCTGATTACTGACTTAAAATAGATGAGGATACTTTCTTCTGATTTCATCTTCTCTTTCCCATGTGAATTCTGGTCCTCTTTTTGCATTACATCTAACCTTTACTATGGGTATTCTACTCCTTCTTAACCTCTTTACTTCTTTGTCTACAATGGCTACTGGTTCCTCCACGAACTGAAGTTTCTTATCTACCTTGATCTCTTGAATAGGTACTTTTAATGTCTCATCTATTAGACATTTCTTTAGGTTGGATACGTGAAAAGTGTTGTGTACCTCACTTAATTCTTGGGGTAGATTTAGTCTATAAGCAACAGGGTCAATTTTGTCAGTGACTTCAAATGGGCCAACATACCTAGGGACTAGGGTTTAATTTACTCTTTTTTCCAAATCGAACGGTTCCTTTTGTGGGTGATATTTTTAGATAGACTCTATCTCCGACTTGAAATTCTAATGGCTTTCTTCTTCAGTCGGCATAACTTTTCTAGTTGATCACAGGCCGCTTTCAATTTATTTTAAATTTCAGTGATCTTATCAATAGTTTTATGTATTAGTTCAGGACTTGTAGGTTGCATGTTACCTATTTCATTCCAACACAATGGTGATCTACACTTCCTTCCATACAAGGCTTCAAACGAGGCTGATCCAATGCTTGTATGGTAACTATTATTATAGAAAAATTCTATTAAAGGTAAGTACACATCCCAATTACCACCAAAGTCTAGTGCACAGGCTCGTAACATGCCTTCCAAGGTTTGAATTGTCTTCTCACTTTGTCCATCTGTTTGGGGATGATATGCTGAACTCAGGCTTACCTGAGTTCCTAAGGCTTTTTGCAAAGTTTGCCAGAATCTAGATGTAAACCTACTATCTCTGTCGGATATAATTAATATGGGTATTCCATGTCTGGACACAATTTTCTTCATGTAAATTCTTGCTAACTTTTCCATCTTATAATCTTCTATGATTGGCAAGAAATGTGCTAATTTGGTTCATCTATATACTATAACCCAAATTGTGTCATACCCACTTGAGGTTCTTGGTAGTTTGGTTACGAAATCCATGGTGATCTGGTTCCATTTCCATTCTGGGATTTCTGGTTGTTGCAAATATTCTGAAGGTTTTTGGTATTCAGCCTTTACTCTTGAATAGGTATCACATTTTTCTACAAACTCTCCGACTGATTTCTTCATGCCTTGGCACCAGTATTGGCTTTTCAAATCTTTGTACATTTTGTTATTTCCTCGGTGTACGAAATATCTTGATTTATGTGCTTCTTGTAAAATAATTCTTCTAAGCACAGCATTCTCTGGCACCCAAATTCTTCCTTTGAATTTCAGGATTCCATCTGTCTTTTCCTTCGAATCTTTTATCTGTCTTTTTATTTCAACTTATCTTTTTGTTGGGCCTCCCGTATTTGATTTAACAGATCCGAACGTAGTTCCATTCTCATGGCACGTACCCGTAATGGTTTAGTTCTATCTTTTCTACTTAAGGCATCAGCTACTACATTTGCCTTACCTGGGTGATATTTGATTTCACAATCATAATCACTTAATAACTCTACCCATCTCCTTTGTCTCATATTTAACATTTTCTGATCGAATATGTGTTGGAGACTCTTATGATCTGTATATATTGTACATCTCGTTTTGTATAGATAATGTCTCCAGATCTTAAGTGCAAATACTACTGCTCCTAATTCCAAATCATGCGTAGTATAATTCTTTTCACTTCCCCCAAGTTGTCTGGAGGCATAAGCAATTACCTTATTCCGTTGCATTAAAACAGATCCAAATCCTTGAGGTGATGCATCACAATATACTATAAAATCATCAGTCCCTTCTGGTAATGCTAAGATAGGAGCACCACATAACTTACTTTTTAGGAGTTCAAATGCAACTTTTTGCTTTTCTCCCCAAATGTAGGGTTTGTCTTTTTGGGTCAATTCAGTCAGGTGTTGGGCTATTCTTGAGAAGTATTCTATAAACCTTCTGTAATATCCTGCCAAACCTAAGAATTGGCGTACTTCTGTTGGTGTTTTTACATCTTCCCATTTCTTAACAGCCTCTATTTTTGCTGGATCAACTTGTATACCTTCTTGGTTAACTATGTGTCCTAAGAATTGCACTTCTCTTTTCCAGAGTTCACACTTTGAAAATTTTGCGTATAATTTTTCTTTCCTTAGTAATTCCAAAGTTAACCTTAAGTGCTTTTCATGATATTTTTTATTTTTGGAATAGATCAAAATGTCACCTATAAAAACTATGACAAATTTATCAAAATAAGGTTTACCTATCCTATTCATTAAATCCATAAACACTGCTGGAGCATTGGTTAGTCCAAATGGTATCACAAGAAATTCATAATGTCCATATCTAGTCCTGAATGCAGTTTTTGGTATGTCCTCATCTTGAACTCTTAACTGATGATACCCTGATCTTAAATCTATTTTGGAGAAGTAACTAGATCCTTGTAATTGGTCAAACAGATCATCTATCCTAGGTAGGGGATACCTATTCTTTATAGTTACCTTGTTGAGTTCCCTATAGTCAATGCACATCCTAAATGTTCCATCTTTCTTTTTAACAAATAGAACGGGTGCTCCCCAGGGTGACACACTAGGACGTATAAATCCTTTATCCAATAGTTCTTGAAGTTGGTTCATCAATTCTTGCATTTCTGTTGTTGCTAAACGGCATGGTGCCTTAGCAATAAGGGCAGTTCCTGGTATTAACTCAATTTTGAATTCCACTTGACGAGGGGGTGGTAAACAAGGTAATTCATCAAGAAATACATCAGGATATTCATTATGATAGGAACACTTTCTAGATTTATCTTATCTAGTTTTGTGTCAACTATATAGGCCAGGAAAGCTAGGCATTTCTTTCTTAGACATTTTTGTGCTTTCTTACAAGAAATTATCTTTATGGCACCACTAGGTTTCTCACCATATAAATAGAATTGTAAGGCCCCGTTCCCGGGACGCTTACAGTTGGTCATTCATCGCACATAAAACATACATTTACAATTGTATTTCATAAACATCGCAGTGGAACATTAAAATGAGCTTTCGTTTCTATATAAATACTTTTGCAAGTTAATACAACATTCGTTACAAAATAGCTTGTTCGCATTACAATGCAAAAACATTAATCAAAAGAATGCCATCCCAAAAAGAGCTGAGTAGCTTCACGGTGCCATCCTCAGCAAATCTCACCTGCCAACTGGAAAACATATAAAAAGTCAGCGTTGCTGAGTGAGTTCTAGTTTTATTATAAAACATACTTTACTTTCATATAAAACCATACGTTACTTTAACGTGATCACACATCATACGTACGCATAGATAATATCATTATTATCTTCTTCATTCATTCATTCGTTCATTCGTTCTGCTTAACTTTACTTGCGCATCGGACATCATCCGTACCAATACCATATGCTACACCCCAACTAGTCTCAGCTACCGGGCCGAAGTCAATAAATGAACAGCTAAACGTATGCCACGGTACTAGGGGTAACCGATCAGTCTTAGCTACTGGGCCGAAGTCAATAAATGAACAGCTAAACGTATGCCACAGTACTAAGGATAACCGATCAGTCATAGCCACTGGGCCGAAGTCAATAAATGAACAGCTAAACGTATGCCACAGTACTAAGGGTAAGCGGTAGAGGTTTTACATTAATGGTCAATCACAAAGAAGGACCCGTTATCCGATGCATGCAAGACGTGTCATTTCTTTCCACTTTACGTTACATAATACTTCATTTCATTCATCATAATACGTAAAGCCATAGGAAAGATAATCATACATCATATTAAGGAACATATCATACACATTCATCATCATCATAAAGGGCAACATCATACATACATATTATGCATAAACATGCAACATCATCATCATCATCATGCCCTACATGCTCTCTAAGGCCATAACAGTCACCTTACATGCTTTTACGAGAAACTTTATGTCAAACTTACACCTGCACTTTCCCCCGAAAGCCAGAAGTCTAACTACACTTTCCTTCGGGTGCAACAGCTCTATTCGTGCGTATGGACACCCTTCAGTCGCATGGCCTTCCTGCGACTGAACATCATGCGATTGGACTCATGCGGATGAACATCTATGCGAATGAACATCCAGTCGTGCGTATGGACCTTATGCGGATGGGACTAATGCGAATGAGCACCTATGCGACTGATCTAATGCGAATGTACTCATGCGACTAAGCACTTATGCGACTGAACCCTCAGTCGTATGACTCCTCATGCGACTGGACTCTCAGTCGTGCGACTGAAGCCTTAGTCGTGCGATTGAACCCTCAATCGTGCGAATGAATCCCAATCATGCGAATGACCCTCAATCGCCTCTCATTCGGCCGTATGGCCTCCATTCGGTCGCCTAGCCCTAGCTGATGCAGAATGGAGTTCATCCCGAACCCAATCTGCCATTTTCAGCCTCCAAGCTCATCCAAACCCATTCTAAGCCTAAATTAACCCTCCTGGACCTTAGGGATGCATACCATAACACCATACAAGCACACACAAGCCCGGAAACATACACGAAACACATCACACACATCACACCCAAATGGGTCAAACACACACACATACAAAAACGGGTTTTTTATGCTTTCCAGCCCCAAAATCGGTTGAAAACAAGTAAAAGTGTGGTCCTAGAACTCACTCAATCGAGCACAACGTCAAGGGCTTCGATTTGGCTTGCCACACGACGAGTTTGGACACCCGAATCACCGAAACACCCCTTTTCCTCTTTTTCTCCTCTTTTCTCTCTTCTCCTCTCTTGAGAGCTGAATATTTGAGTATGGGGGAGAGGGTAAGGGCTGCCCTCTCCCTTATATACTCTGCTCGCCCGAATTTCTTTCGTTGGCGAGTTTGGTCCCTCGACTTTAGACTTTATTTCCTTTTCTTTCTTTGCCGGCTTCAAAATAAGAAATATCCGGGTGTTACAAGAGTATTCTATTTTCATTAACCAGAGGAATTCTTATCATTCTCTTACCATATACTATTTCAGTCTAATTTTTACTTAATCAATCCATACCCACAACAATATCAAATCCTCTTAGTTCAATAGGAATCAGATCTATATTGAAACAATATTCGTCTTGATTTATACTGTAATTAGGGATGATTTCATAGGCTTCAATTATCTTACCATCAACTAATTCTATCATATATTTTTTATTTAGCTTTTCTGAGGTTAGATTAAGTAATGGTCTAAACGCATTTGAAACGAAACTACGGGTTGCTCCAGTATCAAATAACACTGTTGCATACTGATTGTTAATAAGAAACGTACCCGTTACTACTCTCGGTTCGTTCCGAGCTTCTTCAGCTTGCATAACGAAAGCTCTTCCTCGAGGGTTGTTTTGGTTGACCGGAGCTTTACCCTTCAATTGTGGACATTCATTTCGAAAGTGGTTTTTGTTATTACATTGATAATAGGCTGGTTTTGGGTTGGTGGGGCTCTTACAGTCTCGGGATATATTTCCCTTTCTTTTGCAGTTATAGCAGATTACCATCACGCATTTACCCTGATGATATCTCTGACAGGTAATGCACCATGGCTGACCCTCTGTTTGTGGTTTCTTTTCTTGCGTCATTTCTAAGAAATTTCTGGTGGGTTGTCGGGTTACCCTTTTCTGAGGATTTCCTCCAAACTTTCCCCCTGAGTTATTGTCATTCCATTTCCTTTTCTCTCCTATTCTTGGGTTACTTAAAGATCCGTTTCTTATCATTTTATCAGTCAAGCTTCCTGATAAGCTCACGACATCTTGGAAAGTTCTAGGCATGGCGGATTTCACTAGTCCTTTTATTTGTGGTACTAAACCCTAAATATATCTCCATATTCCTTTTGCTTCCGGGGTTACCAAGTGTGGTACTAGTCTAGAGAGTTCATTGTATCTGTCGATGTACTCTCGATGTGCTGCTCCTTTCATTTCTAGTGCCAAGAATTTAGTTTCTAATTTTTCTATTTCGTTATAGGGGCAATATTTTTCAATTACTAGACTTCTGAATTCTTACCAACTTAATCTATTCATAATATGTCTTCCTTTCGTGTTGGGAGTTACAACTTCTTCCTCTTGTCGTTCCCTTATATTGTCATCTTCTGGTATTTCGTTCCCTTGTGTCGTAGTTCCAAAGTTTAGGTTTTGTTGAAGTTGGGTTATCAATGTTGGTATGGCAGCCTCTATTTGCTTAGCTACTAACCGATAGATTCTGTCATTCTCGTTTGTGGTTGTATTAACTGGTGGTTCTTCTCCATGTCTAGTTCTGGGTTGTCCAACACGTGCCGTCCTTCGTATAGGCTGAGTGTTTCTTTTTGGCGGCATGATTTCTATAGTTAATTATAGTTAGCATAAAAAGAAGAATAAAAAAACGATTCTTTAATGTAGTTTATCTAACATATAACAGATTATTAGTCAAGTCAAAAGATATATTTCATTATGTTCTTATTTTTCAAGGGTTAACATGTTATTTCTAATTCCTGCAAACCCAATTCCATATCTTGAAAAAGGTAATTTTCTTTTGTGCTTTCATTTCCTTGACATCCTTTTGAATTGTCCAGATTCCCTGCAAATTTTCTTAACTTTCTTAAGGATTTGCTGGGTTGTTTCTATCTGACTTGCTTCCAACTTCTGTCTTTTCCTTTCCTTTTTCTCAGCTTCGGAGTCACTTGATTTTTGAATTTTCAAGTCTTTGTCTCCCTTGGCCGAAAATCTTTTACCGCGTCGTACTCTTTTTCTGGGAGTCTCGATCGTATAACCTCCAACTGTTATTGGTGCGCGTCGAACATAAAACTTTGGTTTGGGGTTAATCTTATTTTCAGGTTGGGGTGTTTCCATATTATTCTGGGGTTATGGTGCAGGTGTTGTTTCTTTAGGGTTGCTATAGTGTGAGTATTCGGAGGGGTCAGTCTCACTATAGTAATTTTCTTAATTATAAGCACTCATAACTGCAGGGTTCTTTGTAAATTTAGTTAAAATGGTTAGTCACATAATTTTGTAACATTCCACATATTGTATATATATATCTCAAAATAATTTTTGCCTTTTAATCTACTAAAAAAGTAGAGTTAATATATTCATGGAATCACAAAAGTTCACGTATACACATAACATGCATATTCATATTTGCAAAATTTTATCATGATACGAGCTTATGGTTATAGTCTAGGCATTTTAATAATACCTAATTCTCTATAACCAATGGCTCTAATACCAACCTGTCACATCCCGGCGGAAGCGTGAAATGCTTTGGATGTGATTAGCTTGTTCAGAATGCATTGATTAGAATATTCAATAATCAAAATAATAAAAATAACATGACATATCACATAATATTAGTTAGACATAGGTTAGGGTTACATCATAACGTTAGTAGCCAAAATTTAACATAACCCTATTACAAAACATATAATCTAACTGCTACATCTTCAGTAACGATAGAAATGAGCGTCCATCGATAAGATGAGATCATATATGTTAACCAGTTAGGTTCACACAAACTTTCCCCATGATTTCTCCCCAGCCATTATAAACATCAAAAGAGAACATAATATTGTTAGACATGTTGCTTACATGAAAAAGCATACACAAAATAGTCAACATAAAGTTGGTGAGATCATAGGTTTAACTTCAAACAAAATATTTTTGATGCAACATATACAACCAAACCTACTTATAAGACAGATGATTCATAACTGTCATAACATAATTCATAAAAATCAGATAATATAACATCACAACACTCATCCTGTTGGTGTAGGAAATATTTTCCTAAGTAGCGCTACTTATATTATCCAATGGCTCCACATCCGAATTAATGGTTATAAAATAAATGACAGTATATCTCAAAATTCTTATATATATGCATCAATCATAAAAAAAACTATATGCTTTTTCCCCCAAAAACTTATAAGTAAAAAAATGGGGCTATAAGTCTCACCTTTTTACTCTAATGGGTTACCTATGAACAAAATATTTATAGTTTATAAAAAAAGTTAAAATTTTTAGCACCTCATATTATAAAAATCATTACAGAAATTATAATAGTCCAATTGTCACGAAATTTTAGCAGAAAATACATACAAAAACATATATAACATACCAAAGTTTCATATGTCAATTATTTTCAGTTTATTTTCTAGAATTTTTATAATATTTGCATAAATTAGCAAAAACAACTACGGATCTCTAAAATTCACTAAATTTTGTCAGGATATATATATCAAAATGTATACGTCCTCAAAATTTTCTGAAGTTCTAAATCATAACAGAACCTATTTTCATGATTTTTATTATTCTTGCAACATTTGGTAAAAATAGCAGAATATATCCAAAAATTTAAAATTTCATACAAACTATTCTAATCTAATTATGATACTTTGTATAAGTTTTTCATGATTTATCTTATAGTTTAAGTATTTTTCCTGATTTTTAAATTGCACATTCTTCTAAAATTTGTAACTTATGCATAACTTCGAATTAGACCATAAAACGTTTTCTACAAGTCTTATAAATCATAAGAGTCGACATATAATTTTTCCATCTTTTTACCAGGTTCGGTTCTTCCAGTTGAAAATTTTCTTTTAGTTATTAAATAATTCACATAAATTATTTTACTTATTATAATTGTGTCAAAATTTGCAAAATGTTAATCCCTAATATTTCTAACATATTCACCATTTCATTCCCACAATCACAGTCATTTAAGTTGTATACCGAATTTACCAAGATTTCACAGAATTTCAACCCTTTTACAATCTTTTTGTTTAACTTCATGGTTTATCATATTTTTCAGATTCTCAAACCTTTATTATTGATTTTTGAATAAAGATGAAGTGATTATAAAGTTTGGTGAAAAACTTTCAACTTCTAATCAAAAGGGTTGATTATATGTGTTGTTTAAACACATATAACTTATAATCTTAGTTAGTTAAGAGTTAAAACCTTGATTTTGATAATGGGAGAGGGTGAGGGGTAGCTGATGGTAGCTTCTTTCCTTGATGAATCGACTTGAATGATTGTCTTGAGCTCCAAAGTCTCGATCTCCTTGCAATCCGGTTTGGAAGATGATGAGCACTCCAAGTTTCGGGTGATGGTATGTGGTTGGTATGGAGACCGAAAGAGAGAGTGGAGAGTGGCGGGTGATGATTGTGGTTTGTGAGCCGAGAGGTGAGAGCAAGGAGTAGAAGTGGTAGCGTTTTTGTTTGAGGTGGTATGCGGTTGTGGTGGTAGGGTGGTTTTATGGGGGTTTCGGCCGAAGGCCATAAATGGCAATCATCATGGCTTCTACTCCTAGACTAGTGAGTAAGATAGTTTATAGGTCTTTAGGTGTCAAGTTCCTGGAGGGTTTGGTGCTAGGTGGTGGTCAAGGTGGGTGATGTGGTGTCCTGGCCGATTAAGGTGTTAATCACCTAGTTTAACTTTTAATTCGGGTGGTTTAATCCTCTAATGGTCTGAGATTTAAGTTTGGTTTAGTGCTTAAGTGTTTAAGGTTTACTTAGTTTCATTTAGATGTCAAATTCTCTTGATGTTACCTTTGTATTCTGGTGTTTGGTTAGGTTGTTTCTCATTCCATTTGATGTATGTTTAGTGCTAACATGATGAGGTGGTTGATCAAATAATGTTTGGTATCAAAAACTCATACATATAAATACATGCACACGTAAAATTTGTGCATGCATGCAACCATGCATACGTATCATACATATATATATATATATATATATACACTAAAAACATATAACTCATAAAAGGGTTAATCAAACAATGAGTATCATATATGAGAGAATTTTACTTATATATCACTTGTCTAATCTTTAATTTTTAGTATTGTCACATGGTGTTGTTGGTACTACTGTTGTTGGTGTTATTGTTAGTGTTGTTTTTGCCGCTGCTGTTGTTGGTGTTGTTGGTATTATCATTATTACATAACACAAGATGTAAGCTTAGGCAAGATAATCATCATCTTAAGTAGGTACTAGCAAAGTATATGTATGTATCAAAGCCATGTTAGGTAGTTCCTAACCCATAAGATCACACATTATATACATATTAAATAGCAACTTGAGTTGCTACAGTTAATTTTTTAGTTTGAAATTTGGCCACTTTTTTGTACGCATGTTTATGGCGAAACTAGATGAGTTTTTCTTTGTAAGTGTTTCGGTATAATTCTTTTTAAGCGTAGTTTTAATCAAAATCGAATGTTTTTCAAGATTATAGGTTATAATCAAGTGATGTTACCGTTGTGCTAATGTGACGAACCCAACCGCTTATGAGCGAACAAATCGTTGACGGTATTTTGATAACCAACAATGGAGTTCACTTAAATGATTTTAGGAGCCTAAATGATAACAACTAAACTCCTATTACGTTGTGGGAAAAAAACGACCAACCGCCCACCAAGGATCTCACATAAAATAATACATATGCATAATAAAACTATATATAATCTTCTGGTATATCACATTAAAGTATAAATTTTTTATTCTAAATATAACTGTAATCACTAGATTTTTTTATTTAATATCATGCTAAACATAAAACTTTAAACACTCTTGCGAGGTGGAATCTGGGTTTTTCTGAGTTGTCACGATTATGTAGGAGATGTAAACAGAAAAGATAAATCTTCATCATATCAGTATTTGAAATCCCTCTAATCTTGCTCTATCAACATCAGCAAACTTCTCTATCATTAGGAACATCTTCATCAATATCAAGTTACTCAAAATTAGCAACTTTGAATGTATCATTAGAAATCCTCGGCTAAATCTTACTCAACAACATTAACTTGTCTTTGAACATCTTAATAGTAATTGTTCCATTTGCAGTTATAACGCTTCAACATTAAACACTTCAATATTTTCAAAATCAAGCCATTGGTAGCATCTGAGTCTTCATTAGTATCAACATAATCAGTTAAAAATATTTAAGTATCAGTAATTTGCCATTAATAGCAAGTTATCTTTTATCATTTTCAGTACATTCTAATTGTTAACATTATGTGCGTTAGCAGTGACAACATTTTAGTACGTTCATATGAAAACACTTCAAACTCTTTCAATAACATTTCTTCTAACAATCATTACTAACTTCGTATCAGCACAGAGTTACTTAAGTTTTGTATCAATAATTACTAAGGATCATACACTAGTTAATTTTGTTATTAGCTGTAATATATATTTACCTATATTTTATTTTTCTTTTGGTATATAACTTACGAATAAGAATTATAAGTGAATAATAAAATAATATAATTACTATTTCAATATGCTATTGTAAAAGTTTACATCATATCAAAATTTAATTTTATGTATATAAATTAACTTTTACTATAATATCATGAGTATCCGCACAATAAAAATTAATAAATTAAATTTTAATGAAAATGTCACATCAGGTCAACTTAGATGACGACTTATTAGTAATAAGTTGTCATCTAAGTTGACCTGATGTGACATTTTCATTAAAATTTAATTTATTAATTTTGAAACCATAGGGATGCAAGTAGTTAAAACGAACAAATGTCAGGGATGCAAATGGTAATTTACTCTATATATTATCAGCGTAATAAGTTATTACGTTGATAATATATAAAGTAAATTACCATTTGCATCCCTGACATTTGTTCATTTTAACTACTTGCATCCCTATGGTTTCAAAATTGCCAATGACCCCCTAACGTTTCATTTTTATATCCATTTGTATCCAAAACCCTAACACTGTTAGTTTCTCCATTAATTCTTTTATAAAAAGACTAAAATGCCCCCAATAATAAAAATAATAATAATGATAATATTCATACCACCAATTTTTCATCTTCTTCCCCTTCACATTACCACTGCTGAAGAACCCTACTAACCCTTGCCTGTACGGCAACTACGATCTCCTCTTCACACCTTCACGTTTAGCTCGTTGATGCACATAGAATAACTCATGAATCGACGGTGACGACGGTTTCAACTTTCCGGCCGCACACTCGATTTTTTCTTCTACAAGTTTTCCACCTCTCGTTTCATGGTCCACTTCAACGTCGTTCGGAAGCAATAGATCACGGTTAAACAGAGGAAAACGTGTACGGTCATCGGAATCGATATATTCCTGGTGGCAGCTGCAGCGGTGTGTGGCAATTGGAGCAATTTACGAGCATCATCATCGTTGAGGGTTTGTTGGTGGTGATGAAGTAGATGACCGGGTGGTGGGTATGAGTTTAGATCTGATACAAGTCTGAGGTTTGTTGCGATGGAGGTGTTCTTCTAACGGAACTTAGGATCTACAAGTCTGAGGTTAGATCTGATACAAGGAGGCGGTGGTGGGTCTACAACGGCAGCCGGCGGCGGCGTGCTCGGTCAGATGGAGCCTCGTCGCCACTGATCTGTGCTCACATTTGTCGGCTTGACGGTGACGAAGGGGATGTATCTTCATTCTCTATTTTTGGGGTTTCTAATTTCAGCTTTGTTCTATGGTTTGCTTTTGGGGTTATGGGCCCTTTAGGGTTCCCGATTTCAAATCTGTATGATTTCACTAGGCTTTTGCCGGTTGTGATGTTGTCTCCATCACCATATGATGACGGGTTCCTCTTTCATTTGTGCATAAATGCATGTTTTGTCACACTGGTTGGGGGGCTGTGGTGGTGGTGGTGATGGGGGGCTGCGGTGGTGGTGATGATGGGGGGCTGCGGTGGTGGTGATGATAGGGGGCTGCGGTGGTGGTGATGAGGGGATGCGGTGGTGGTGGTGATAGGCGTTGCGGTGGTGGTGATGAGGGGCTGTGAAAGTGGTGATGGTTAGTTGTCATGGTAGTGATGAGGGTAGTTTAGTCTTTTTAACAATAATTTTAACAGGAAAACTAACGGTGTTAGTCATCTGTACTCAAATGGAAATAAAACTAAAACAACATATACTCAAATGAAGATAACATGAAACGTTGGGAGTCGGATGGAAATTTTGAAACCATAGGGATGCAAACGGTTAAAATGGACAAAAGTCAGGGACGCAAATGGTAATTTACTCTAATATATATAGTGTCATTTTTTACTTTATCTATACTACCTTATAATATTTGAGGTAATTAGTAATTTTCTATTGATTACTGGGTTATGGTGAATTGAAGTGTCGTATTCAATGATCGTACCCGTTTCCAGTTCCCCACCTATTCTTCCGGGGATCAAATGATATGAGCCTTCCATGCATAATAGATCTCTTCACCTACACTCTGCCTCCTTCACATCTTCACCGCCTGCATCCGTTACGCCTTAGTGACCATCGTCATTAAATATGGGAGTGATTACTGGGTTATGGTGATATTGAAGTGTCGTATTCAATGATCGTACCCGTTTCCAGTTCCCCACCTATATGTGTGGCCGGGGATGCAAATGATGATGAGCCAGGTCCTGGTGCACGACGATCTACATCCTTTTCTTCTTATCATACGCATGTAGTCTTAGGCTTTTGATTATGCTTTGGCAATTCTTGTGATTGTGCTTCGGCGTTGTCAATCAGGGGGCACACATCGGCAGGTTTCAACCAAGCGGGGGTCTGCTTTCTTAGGTGACGCTGATATTCTTGCCTTTGATTTTGGCCCTGATTTTACATGTGATTGAAGTGGTTGGATTTTTTTGAATATATTTGAGTTAGTTTCATGAGTTGTTTTGATTAATTAGTTTCATGAGTTGTTTTGGTTAATCAATTGGTTTTGATTTATTAACTATTTTTAATTTGTTTGTCTATGCAGATTGGGTAGCTATGCTTGTTGATTAATTCATATTTTTGTGTTTTTGTTCTGCAGATTGCTTATAATGTTGTTTGTGTGCTTGTTGATTTTACATGTTCCTGAAGAGATCAAATGATTTGAATATTGTTTAGTTAGTTTTGCAACTGTTTTTTATGGTTGATAGGCTGGGTAGTTGTTTTGATTATGTTGACTTGATTGATCTAATGCAACGGAGTTTATTATTTCCACTCTGGTTTTCATGTTTGTCTATACATGCATGCTAGCAAAATCAAACAATATTCATCAAATCTAGCACTAAGTAAAGTTAAATGGAAGCATATAGGTTAACAGAAGGGCTTTGTCACAGTGGATCTGGGTGATTAGACATTTAAGCTTTTTTATTTGAGTTTTAGTTGAACCTTTAATCTAACAAAAATCTAATAAGTTTTGACTTGTGTTTATTAAATACAGATCTTCTTTACTAAAAGCTCAGTTTTGAAAAAAAACCCATATGAATTGTTCAGTTCTTTAACTATGACACAAGTACCATTATCTTCATTTCATGTCTATTGGATTGCTCATCATACTAAAGCATTTTTTACACTGTGTTGGTTTTCTTGAATGATTATTCATTACAAAACCTTATTTATTTATTTTTAATTTTGACACTTTTTACACATAAAGATTGTGACATCCGTCACCTTAAGGTTCGTCAATTAACGTGGTTCTCCGTTAACTTTTCTTCGCTCGATCATTCCTCATCTTTATTAACTCTTTATGTGGATATCATGCTTGCTTTATCATCGTTGTGCTTGTGCTTACATTGTAATTTTATGCTATCTTTAAAAACTTTGTAAAACTTTCATCATCGTAACCGCCCAATATAACATTTCATATATATAATTAACGTCACCAATAAAACCATTTTTAAGTTATAAATATCATTAAATGCATTTTTATAATTAATATAATTAACCTAATAAAGTCGTTTTTCAACCGAAACAAATTTGGGAAACTCGGGGGTTAAGTGCAGGGACTAAACTTATCATTTTGCAAACTTGGGCTGGGTATATAAACCCATTTTCCAGCCCTAATTCATTCATCTTCATCTTCATCACCTTCTTCACTCTCTCTACACCATCTTCTTCATTCTAGCACCAAATCCGACCCGCTTAGTCTCGTTTTCGTCGTCTAGACTTCATCTACAGCCTAGTCTACTCCATTCTAGCAGGTAGACGACTTTAGTTGTCCTTTTTCTTGCTTATTCACGGCTGTCCAAACTAGGGTTTCGGGTGTTCGGGTTCAACCCGAACACATGAGGTCGCGTGGGTGCGTGTGAGGCCTTTCTGCTTGTGTTTCTTGTTTGTGCATGTGTGTAGAGTGTTTCTAGAGGTCCTTGTTGTGTAAAACTCGTGTTTAGAGCAGCCGAAGGCTGCTCAGCCCGACCACAGTCGCGATTCTGCTGTCCATGCGACTGGGTCTGTTATGCGATTGAGTCGTGCGACTGGGTGAGTCGTGCGACTGAGCCATGCGTCTGAGTCAATCGTGCGACTGAGTTGTGCGACTGGGTATGTCGTGCGACTGTGTGTATGTGTGCGATTGAGTCATGCGATCGAATGGATGTGTGCGATTGAGTCAGGTGACCGACTGAATGAATGCGATTGTGCGTGTATCGCATGACTGGAGTCCAATCGCACGAATGAAAGCTCAATCGTATGAAAGTAGCTAATTCGCACGATTGAAGGTTGATTTGTGCGTATGGAGGTTGAGTCGTGCGATTGGGTGTTGTGTGGTACGACTGAATGCCAGTCATACGAATGAAGGCTCAATCGTACGAATGAAGCTGATTCGCACGATTGAGGGTTGGTTCGTGCGTATGGAGGTTGAGTCGTGCGTCTGGTCCTGTCGTGCGAGTGAAGTTGTTGTGTGTGATTTCCCTTCTTGTGTGTGGTGTGTATGTCGTGTGATGTTGAGGTAACATTAACACAGTTGCCATTGTTCGGCCACAAAGATTAAAGTCAACGCTAAAAAGGTCACAAATAATATCCAAATCAAATCAAACTAACGTTTTACAATTATCAACTGACTTATAACTACTGACATTTATTTAATACTTCTTCAATGACAATGAAACTTTTACTCAAATATCATCAGCAATGGCGACAATGTCTAGTACTTGGATCTACATAAGACCTAGTACGTGTGTCTGTTTGTGTGTGTTACACGCGACCCAGCCGATGCAACCCGAACCAACCGATCATTATTATGCGCTTATTTCATATCATTAATGCTTAACAATAACTGTCAATAGGTGTTTGACCGTTCATTTACATTCGACATTTAGATACATTGATCTTACATACTTACCACTTAACAAGTGAGTTTCGTGGCCCCTTTTTACGCTTATACAATATTTCAATCATTTACAACTTGGGGGAAAAGTATGCTCACCCATTTTCAATGCTGTACAACTTACTTACATTTTACATACAAGGAATCAACGTGATACTGTTTAACAAGTACTTATCTGATACATGCTTGGGTTTGCTGTGTGGTTCTATCTTTGCAACTATTTAATTCTAGTGTGGGAACCGACGGTTAGGTATTGGTAGTACTACTGGGTTGACACCCCTACCCTTGTTCGATGGTATACTAGTTGGTACCATCAGTGGCCAGGAACGGGCCCTTGGGTGAATATATGCCGACAATATCTTTGTGTACGTCGCTAGGTTTGGTTGCAAAGCTCATTGTCATGTGATTTTACTTGCTTATATAACTATATTCACGGTATTCCACATCATTTACTATATACAGCATCACTTATTTATTACTTAAACCTGCGAGCTCACCAACAATTTTGTTGACCATTTTGAGCATATCTTTTCAGGTGATCATGCAAACTGAGGAATCTAGGTGTGCTGCCTTAGTGGAGACCCTAGGATGCATTTTTGGACTAAACATGTTTTGACAAACAATTATTTTGAACAATGTTTTAGTCAGTGTAAACAATTACAATCTTTTGATACTTGTTCCCGGGTTGTGGGAATTTACATTACAATTTCATCTTTATGTGATTATATCAAACGTTTATCATGATTATGCTTATGGCTATGTTGTCGTGAGTATTGACTAAACACGACACAAGTCCCCTTGTTGTCGGGTGTCGTCATGACACGCTCGTCAAACATTTATTATATTGCATCTCTAATGCTTACCATGTGTTATGACGATCCCGACCTCGTTACATCCCCGTGTTTCCGCTTTTAGCGGGGATGTGACAGATTGGTATCAGAGCCATTGGTTATAGAGAATTAGGCAATACGCTTCACCTAGACTATAACCTAGGAACCTTCATGTAGATTTGCATGCTAGGATCTGTATGCATATTATATCTCGTGTATGTGTTCCTCGCTGCTTGATTTGTTCATCTATCTGTTATGTGATCTTTCACCCTGTGAGAGAGCCCTTGTGCTGTAAGGCCCCGTTCCCGGGACGCTTACAGTTGGTCATTCATCGCACATAAAACATACTTTTACAATTGTATTTCATAAACATCGCAGCGGAACATTAAAATAAGCTTTCATTTCTATATAAATGCTTTTGCAAGTTAATACAACATTCATTACAAAATAGTTTGTTCATATTACAATGCAAAAACATCAATCAAAAGAATGCCATCCCAAAAAGAGCTGAGTAGCTTCACGGTGCCATCCTCAGCAAACATTACCTGCCAACTGGAAAATATATAAAAGTCGGCGTTGCTGAGTGAGTTATAGTTTTATTATAAAACATACTTTACTTTCATATAAAACCATTCGTTACTTTTACATGATCACACATCATACGTACGCATAGATAATATCATTATTATCTTCTTCATTCATTCATTCGTTCATTCGTTCCATTTAAACTTTACTTGCGCATCGGACATCATCCGTACCAATACCATATGCTACACCCCGATTAGTCTTAGCTACCGGGCCGAAGTCAATAAATGAACAGCTAAACGTATGCCACGGTACTAGGAGTAACCATCAGTCATAGCTACTGGGCCGAAGTCAATAAATGAACAGCTAAACGTATGCCACAGTACTAGGGGTAAGCGGTAGAGGTTCTACATTAATGGTCAATCACAAAGAAGGACCCGTTATCCGATGCATGCAAGACGTTTCATTTCTTTCCACTTTACGTTACATAATACTTCATTTCATTCATCATAATACGTAAAGCCATAGGAAAGATAATATACATCATACTAAGGAACATTAACATGCATCAACGTCACATCATACAGGGCAACATCATTCATACAAACATGCAACATCATCATCTCTATGCCCTACATGCTTTCTAAGGCCATATAAGCTATCTTACATGCTCTTACGGGAACCTTTTCATCAAAACTTACATCTGCACTTTTCCCCGAAAGCCAGAAGTCTAACTACACTTTCCTTCGGGTACAACAGCTCTATTCGTGCGTATGGACACCCTTCAGTCGCATGGCCTCCATGCGACTGAACATCATGCGATTGGACTCAGGCGGATGAACATCTATGCGAATAGACATCCAGTCGTGCGTATGGACCTCATGCGGATGGAACTAATGCGAATGGGCACCTAAAATAAATATCCGGGTGTTACAAGTCCACCCCCCTTAAATAGGTTTCGTCCCCGAAACCTGTTATTCTTCGAACAAATGTGGATAATGTTGTCTCATTTCTTCTTCAGTCTCCCACGTTGACTCGGATCCCTTCCTGTGCTTCCACTGAACACGCACAAGAGGAACCACTTTATTTCTTAGCCTTTTCTCTTTCCGATCGATTATTGCCACTGGTTGCTCCACATAATTGAGCCGTTCGTCTACCTCGATATCCTCCAGTGGAACAATCATATCTTCATCAGCTAAGCACTTCCTTAGATGAGATACATGGAATGTCGGGTGAATTCCACTTAACTCATCCAGTAACTCCAGTCTATAGGTCACCTCTCCTACTCGAGCAATGATTCGGAAAGGGCCTATATACCTTGGGCTCAACTTGCCCTGCTTTCTGAATCGGATGATACCCTTCCAAGGTGAGACCTTCAACATAACCCGGTCACCCACCTGAAACTCAATCGGTCTGCGTCGTTTATCAGCATACGACTTCTTTCTATCTTTGGCTGCCTTCATGAAGGCTTTAATCTTCTCACGCTTCTCAGTCGTAGCCTCGATTATCTCGACGCTTCCCAATTCCTTTTGACCAATATCACCCCAACAAACGGGTGTTCTGCACCTCCTACCGTATAACATCTCATAAGGAGGCATGCCAATGCTGGCATGATAGCTATTGTTGTATGAGAATTCGGCTAACGGTAGGTGGTCATCCCAACTTCCACCAAAATCAATCACACATGCTCGGAGCATGTCTTCTAGCGTTTGAATGGTCCTTTCTGACTGACCATCAGTCTGGGGATGATAAGCCGTGCTAATATGTAACCTCGTCCCCATAGCGTCGTGGAACTTCTTCCAAAATGTAGATGTAAACCGGGTGTCGCGATCCGACACAATAGACACCGGCACACCATGACGAGTTACAATTTCCTTGATGAACAGATCAACCAACCTCTCAGATGAATATGTCTCGCGGATCGGTAGAAAGTGAGCACTCTTCGTCAAACGGTCAACTATCACCCATATGGCATCATACCCTTTCGGGGTACGCGGCAGCTTTGTAATGAAATCCATGGTGATGTGCTCCCACTTCCATTCCGGTATATCCAAAGGTTGTATCTTCCCATACGGCTTTTGGTGCTCGGCCTTCACCTGTAAGCAAGTAAGGCACTTACTCACATACTCCACCACATCGCGCTTCATACCCGGCCACCAATAATCCTTCTTCATGTCATGGTACATTTTCGTGGCACCAGGATGAATGGAGTATCGAGTCTTGTGAGCTTCATCCATGATCTTCACCCGTAGATCCCCAAAACGAGGAATCCACACACGACCGTATCGGGTTCTAACACCGAGTGTGTTTTCACCCAATTCCCCAACCAGACCTCTCATTCTTTCAGAGTTAAGATGATCTTCTTTCAATGCCTCATCTTTGAACTCTTTGAATTGCTTCATTACATTGGAGGTCATGATCAGCTGATATGCTTTCACCCGGATTGGCCGGGTCTCTCCTTCCGGCTAAGGGCGTCAGCCACTACATTGGCCTTGCCCGGATGGTAGTGGATCTCACAATCATAATCCTTTATAAGTTCCAATCACTGTCTCTGCCTCATGTTCAGATCCTTCTGCTCAAAGAAGTACTTCAGACTCTTGTGGTCAGTGAAAATGGTGCACTTCGTCCCGTAGAGATAGTGCCTCCAAATCTTTAGTGCAAAGACCACGGCTGCTAGCTCCAAGTCATGAGTAGGATAATTGACCTCATGAACCTTCAACTGTCGGGATGCATAGGCTATAACCTTTCCTCTCTGCATTAACACACACCCCAACCCCGAGTAAGAAGCATCGGAATAAACCACCAAATCTTCACTTCCATCGGGTAATGACAGAACAGGAGCTTGAGTCAATCTCGCCTTCAACTCTTCAAACGCCTTCTCTTGAGCCTGACCCCATACAAACTTTACATCTTTTCGGGTCAACTTAGTCAGTGGAGAAGCAATCTTAGAGAAGTCTTGGATAAATCTCCTGTAGTAGCCCGCCAAACCCAAGAAGCTACGAATCTCGGATGTCGTCTTTGGTGACTTCCATTGCATAACCTCCTCCACTTTCGTCGGGTCCACCATAATCCCGTCAGGAATCACCACATGACCCAAGAACTGAACCTCGCGCAACCAAAACGCGCACTTGGAGAATTTAGCATACAACTTCTCCCTTCTCAACGTCTCTAGAACCTCCTGAATGTGACCGGCGTGCTCTACTTCGCTCCTCGTGTAAATCAGGATATCATCAATAAACACGATCACTGATTTATCCAACATCGGCCGACACACTCGATTCATCAGATCCATAAAAGCAGCTGGCGCATTGGTCAATCCAAAAGACATGACGAGGAACTCGTAGTGACCATAGCGCGTACGGAAAGCTGTTTTAGGAATATCTTGCTCCTTCACCTTCAACTGATGATAACCAGATCAAAGATCTATTCTTGAAAACCAACTGGCACCCTGAAGCTGATCGAACAAATCATCTATCCTCGGTAAGGGGTATCGGTTCTTCACTGTCAACTTGTTCAGCTCACGGTAGTCAATACACATCCTCATACTACTGTCTTTCTTCTTCACGAACAATACCGGAGCACCCCAAGGAGAGATACTCGGTCTAATGAACCCCTTATCAAGCAGCTCTTGCAACTGCTCCATCAACTCTTTCATCTCGGTTGGAGCCAACCGATACGGTGCTTTGGCGACAGGTTGGGCACCCGGTATTAGATCAATCTGAAACTCAATCTCTCTGTCAGGTGGCACTCCTGATAAATCTTCTGGGAACACGTCTGGAAAATCACGCACAACCGGTACATCGGCTAGTTATGGTGTTGGCGTATCCACATCCTTTACATAGGCTAAGTAAGCACTACATCCACGCCTCATACACTTTCCCGCCACTGCCATCGAGATCACCCTCGGAATCGTAGTAACCCGATCACCATAAACTGTCACTGAACTACCGTCAGGCGCCGACAACCGAATCATCTTCTTACGACACACAATGTTCGCCTCGTAGTCCGCTAACCAATCCATCCCAAGAACCAAATCAAAACCACCTAAGACCATCACGAATGGTCTAACAGGAAACTTATGACCCTCAAGTTCCACATCACAGTTCTCTATCATCTCAGAAATCCTGGTAGACTTACCTATGGCAGTTTCTACATCAAAGGGCGCATCAACACGTCTACTACTAACAGGCAGCTTAGCACAGAAAGCAGCAGAAATAAAACTCTTAGTAGCACCAGAATCAAATAACACAGAAACTAAAGTTCGGTTCACTAGAAACGTACCGGACACAACGTCAGGGTCCGTCCTAGCCTCCTCCTGTGTCATGGTGAATGCCCTGGCGCTCGCCCTCGGTCCATCACCTCCCGTCCTCTTCGCCCCTGAACTCTCAGCCCTCGGCTTCTTACAATCCCTGCTCATATGACCAGTTTCCCCACAGTTAAAACATTTGCCCGACAGGCAATCCTTTGCCATATGGCCTGTCTTCCCACACTTGAAGCACACATTCAAACCCAGCCTACATTCTCCCGCATGCTCCTTTCCACACTTACCACACCTCCTTGATCCCGCTCCCGGCGTGGCCACGCGGCGGTCATCCACCCGTGCCTTTTTGTTACCCGTCGAGGCATCACCCCAACCAAACATTTTCCCGTTCCAATTCCGATCACCACCACCCTTCTTACTCGCTTCGACCACCACCACTTCCCTGTCATCATAAAGTCTTCCGGCCAAATCGACCGCCGACCTAAACGTACTTGGCCGAGCGGCGATCATATGCCGGCGAACATCCACCGGTAAACCCTGAATGTACCTCTTGATCTTCCGAGAAAGAGGCGTCACCTGATCCGGCACCAACCGTGCCATCTCGTTGAACTTGGTGGTGTATTGCTGGTGTGTCATGGATCCCGCGTCCAGCTGCAGGAACTCCCTCTCAATCTTATCCATCTCCCTGTGAGGACAGAACTCCTCAATCACCATCTTTTTCAGTTCGGGCCACCTCATTCTCCCGATTGCCCGATTACCCTCTGCTTGGACAATGTTGTCCCACCAGCATAATGCCAAGTCCACAAATGAATGGGTGGCAAACTTTACTTTTTGATCATCTCGGCACTCGCTGATGTCGAGAACAGCCTCCATTTCTCTCACCCATCGGTGAGCAGCAGCAGCATTGCCATTACCGTCAAAAGTAGGGGACTTGCATCTCATAAACACCCCGTAGTTACAGCCTCGTGCTACTTCTCGCACAGGCTCCTCTTCCTCTTCCTCGTCTTCGTTATCGGAGAAAATCGTTTCAGGCTCCGGTTGCTCTCTTTCCCCCGAAGGCCTGTTTCTCTCCTTTCTTTCTCCTTCTTTCACCGTCTTAATGACTTCGGTCACCACAGACGGTAAGATTGTCTGCATGACCTGGTGTACTTCTTCAACAACAGCCTTCTTTACCGAGGCCCTCAAGTTTGCACTCTCATCCCCAGCTTCTGGATGAGGAGTTTCTGGTTCTTCAGGAACCACCTTCTCGACCCTTGGTCTTCCTCTCTTGGGTCGCGGCTCAACATCAGGCCCGCCACGGCCTCCACCCCTAGAAGCTTTAGAAGATCTACCTCCAGCCATTCTCTAACTCACACTGAAAGATTCAAACACCAACACGATCATTCAAGGAAACAACTCAGTTTATGTCAAGTATAGTAAGTCCCTAATTACAATGGCCAGTTGTGATTAGCCACTTACTTTACTTTTCATACCCCCAAGCATTACCTGTCCTGACTACATCAATATTTAAATCTACATACAACACATAACCACATACCATGCGCACATAAAACCGGTTAACTTTAAGAAAATACCTGATGGCACGCAGCTACTCAGTTTGGCATCCCATTCCCCTTTCGTCCCATTCTCAGTTTAAGTTAAGGTTTATTTTGAAAATTTACCCATTTCACTTAAATTTTGGCTCTGATACCAACTTGTAAGCCCCCGTTCCCCGGACGCTTACAGTTGGTCATTCTCGCACATGAAACATACTTTTACAATTGTATTTCATAAACATCGCAGCGGAACATTAAAATAAGCTTTCATTTCTATATAAATGCTTTTGCAAGTTAATACAACATTCATTACAAAATAGTTTGTTCGCATTACAATGCAAAAACATCAATCAAAATAATGCCATCCCAAAAAGAGCTGAGTAGCTTCACGGTGCCATCCTCAGCAAACATTACCTGCCAACTGGAAAATATATAAAAGTCAGCGTTGCTGAGTGAGTTCTAATTTTATTATAAAACATACTTTACTTTCATATAAAACCATTCGTTACTTTTACATGATCACACATCATACGTACGCATAGATAATATCATTATTATCTTCTTCATTCATTCATTCGTTCATTCGTTCCATTTAACTTTACTTGCGCATCGGACATCATCCGTACCAATACCATATGCTACACCCCGATTAGTCTTAGCTACCGGGCCGAAGTCAATAAATGAACAGCTAAACGTATGCCATGGTACTAGGAGTAACCATCAGTCATAGCTACTGGGCCGAAGTCAATAAATGAACAGCTAAACGTATGCCACAGTACTAGGGGTAAGCGGTAGAGGTTCTACATTAATGGTCAATCACAAAGAAGGACCCGTTATCCGATGCATTCAATGCCCTACATGCTTTCTAAGGCCATATAAGCTATCTTACATGCTCTTACGGGAACCTTTTCATCAAAACTTACATCTGAACTTTTCCCCGAAAGCCAGAAGTCTAACTACACTTTCCTTCGGGTACAACAGCTCTATTCGGGCGTATGGACACCCTTCAGTCGCATGGCCTCCATGCGACTGAACATCATGCCATTGGACTCAGGCGGATGAATATCTATGCGAATGGACATCCAGTCGTGCGTATGGACCTCATGCGGATGGAACTAATGCGAATGGGCACCTATGCGACTGATCTAATGCGAATGAACTCATGCGACAAAACACTTATGCGACTGAACCCTCAGTCGCATGACTCCTCATGCGATTGGACTCCCAGTCGTGCGACTGAAACCTTAGTCGCGCGATTGAACCCTCAATCGTGCGAATGAATCCCAATCGTGCGAATGACCCTCAATCGCCCTTCAATCGGCCGTATGGCCTCCATTCGGTCGCCTAGCCCTAGCTGATGCAGAATGGAGATCATCCCGAACCCAATCTGCCATTTTCGGCCTCCAAGCTCATGCAAACCCTATCTAAGCCTAAATTAACCCTCCTGGACCTTAGGAATGCATACCACAACACCATACAAGCACACACAAGCCCGGAAACATACACGAAACGCATCGCACACATCACACCCAAATGGGTCAAACACATACTCACACCAAAAACGGGTTTTAACATTTTTCAGCCCCAAAATCAGTTGAAAACAAGTAAAAGTGGGGTCCTAGAACTCACACAAACGAGCACAACGTCAAGGGCTTCGATTTGGCTTGCTACTCAACGAGTTTGGCCACCCGAATCACCCGAAACACTCCTTTTTCTCTTTTTCTTCTCCTTTCCCTCTTCTCCTCTCTTGAAAGCTGAAAATTTATGTATGGGGGAGAGGGTAAGGGCTGCCCTCTCCCTTATATACTCCGCTCACCCGACTTTCTTTCGTTGGCGTGTTTGGTCCCTCGACTTTGGACTTTATTTCCTTTTCTTTCTTCGCCGGCTTCAAAATAAATATCCGGGTGTTACATGTGCTCACTCTTTTAGGGGATGCTTCTATTGGATCTTCCGTTCCCTCTGCGCGCTGAGTTGGTTTATCAAAATCCGGGTATCGGACCCGAAGAGATCTTCACAGATCATATTATTGCGCTTGACCTTGGACATTGAGTTTAACCCTTAGGAGGTTATGCCAGAAACCTCGAAAGAGGAAGAAATAGACAACCTCCGCTAGACTAAACGTGATTTTTATACATGGATTTACAACTGTCATGATGGACTATTGTTGAGACATTACAAATTCATGGTGTGAGAACTACACGAATTGCATGCGATATGTGATGACAATAAGTGTGATATTAAGTTGGAATACTGGACTTGATGAGTGTTATGGATAATACACTTTGAAACGATTTAAGCTTATGTGTTTACCATTTCTATGATTAGAAAATGCCGCCTCGAAGAGTTACCCGCAGCAATAGTGGCGGGAGTGAAGCCCCAAGGGGCAGAGGCAGAGCACCAAGGACAAATGATGGTCCTGCCAGTAACAACAGGAAACTCTGATATGGCAGCTCTGATCGCTCAACAGTTGGCCGCACTGATTCCTACTATCGTGGCCCAAGTGAGCGATGCACTCCAGCAACACCACCCTCACGGGGATGGTGGCAATGATAATGGAGATAATGGAGAAAGAGCCCACGGTGGGATCGAAACTGAAGTAGGAAATGGAAACCCAACCGGAAACGAAAGCAACCAGGAGACCGGAAATGGTGGTACAACCGGTATCGAGACTGGGGTTGTTAATGCTAGACGGTGGTGTTCGTACAAGGAGTTTGTGGCCTGCAAACCGAGAGAATTCGATGGGAAAGGTGGGGCGATAGCCCTAACCAGGTGGCTAGAAAAGATGGAGGCAGTGATTGACATCAGCGAGTGCCTCGACAGCCAGAGAATCAAGTATGCCACGTGTTCACTGCAGGGCAAGGCCCTAACCTGGTGGAACACCCAGGTCCAAGCTAGAGGAAGAGAATCTGCGATGCAGATGTCATGGGATGAGTTTAAAGCTTTGATCACCAAGGAATACTGCCCCCTCAACGAGATGCAGAAATTAGAGCATGAGTTCTGGAATCATGCTATGGTGGGGGCCAGGCATGCAGCTTATACTGACCGTTTTCATGAGCTGGCAAGATTGGTTCCGCATCTGGTCACGCCGGAATCAAAGAGAATTGAGAGGTACATTTGGGGACTTGCGCCTCAAATCTGAGCGATGGTTACAGCAGCCGCTCCTCCTACTATTCAGAGCGCAATTCTGAAGGCTGGCGCTTTGACTGATGAAATGTGAGAACAGGGGTTCTGGGCAGAGGAGTAGAAAAGAGAATGGATGTGGGGGAAACAAGCCGGTCAAGTGCCGGGAAGTTTGATAAGAGGGCCAAGACGACCAGGAATTTTGTGGTCGTGACCCAAGGCAAGAGAGAGTATGTGGGGCCGCACCCCAAATGTGACAGGTGCAACTATCATCATCCCCCAGGAACGCAGTGCCGGGTGTGCGCAAACTGTAGGCGCCCGAGGCATTTGGCGAGAGACTGTAGAACTGCGCCGAATCTTGTGGCACCCTTCAACCCGGTTAACCCCGCCGGGAATGCAAGGGCTTGTTATGAGTGTGGAAGCCCTGATCATTACAGAAACATGTGCCCCAGGCTGAATCGGGCACCGGGTCAACAAGGGAACAACCAGCAGCAAGTGATGGCTATAGCTGGAAATCAAGGCCCGACCAATCAAGGGAATGCAGCTCGGGGACGTGCATTCGTCATTGGAGCCAACGATGCTCGTCAGGACCCGAATGTTGTCACGGGTACGCACTTACTCAATCATCACTTCGCATCTATATTATTTGATACTGGAGCAGACAATAGCTTTATATCTTCTGAGTTTGTGCAATTGCTTGATTTGAGTCCTAGTAGGCTAGAAACTAGCTACTCTGTAGAGATGGCTAATGGTAGAGTTGTTCAGGCCGATGAGATTATTAGGAAGTGCTCGTTAACATTGGAGGACCATGTCTTCGATATAGACTTGATACCCTTCGAGCTAGGAAGTTTTGATGTGATTGTGGGTATGGATTGGTTGTCGCAAAGCGGAGCAGAGATTGTCTGTCGGGACAAAGTAGTACGAATCCCCATGCCAAAAGGGGACGTACTCAAGATTCAAGGAGAACGACCGGGAAGGAACTTAAAGCTTATTTCCTGCATGAAAGCACGCTGAAGTTTACAAAAGCAGTGCTACGCTTTTCTGGCTTATGTGGTTGAAAAGAAGGACGAAGAAAGGAAACTAGTAGATATTCTAGTGGTACGGGACTACCCAGATGTATTCCCGGATGACTTGTCTGGTTTTCCTCCTTCACGACAGGTGGAATTCCGTATAGAGTTGGTTCCTGGAGCTACACCAGTAGCGAAGACGCCCTATCAGTTAGCGCCATCCGAGATGCAGGAGTTATCTAGTCAGTTGCAGGAACTACTGGAGAAGGGTTTTATTCGACCGAGTCATTCACCGTGGGGAGCACCGGTATTATTTGTCAAAAAGAAGGATGGGTCGTTCCGCATGTGCATCGATTACCGTGAGTTGAACAAGTTAACCGTGAAGAATCGATATCCTCTCCCCAGGATCGACGACCTGTTTGACCAGCTACAAGGAGCTTCGTATTTCTCAAAGATCGATCTTCGTTTTGGATATCATCAACTAAGAGTTTTCGAGGACGACATACCGAAGACAGCGTTTAGAACTCGTTATGGGCACTATGAGTTCTTGGTCATGCCGTTCGGGCTGACTAACGCACCAGCTGTGTTTATGGATCTAATGAATCGGGTGTGCAAACCTTACTTGGATAAGTTCGTGTCGTGTTCATAGACGATATACTTATCTACTCCCGATCGAAAGAGGATCACGAAGAACACCTTCGGGCAATTCTGGAGCTGCTACGGGAAGAGAAACTTTTCGCCAAGTTCTCGAAGTGTGAATTTTGGTTGCGGGAAGTGAAGTTTTTGGGTCACGTGATTAATGAGGACGGGATTCATGTAGATCCCGGAAAGATCGAAGCGGTGAAGAAATGGGATACGCCCCAGACACCATCAGAGATACGACAATTTCTAGGATTGGCCGGTTACTATCGTCGTTTCATCGAGATCGCGCAGCCATTAACCCTGCTTACTCAGAAAGACAAGAAGTTTGATTGGGGACATGCACAAGAACAAGCGTTCCAAACGTTGAAAGAGAAGCTGTGTAACGCGCCTATATTGTCCCTCCCAGACGGAACTGATGATTTCGTGGTATACTGCGAAGCGTCACATCAAGGATTGGGATGTGTGCTAATGCAGAAGGATAAGGTGATTGCCTACGCTTCGCGACAACTTAAGGTGCACGAAAAGAACTATACCACTCATGATCTTAAGTTGGGCGCTGTAGTATTTGCACTCAAGATTTGGAGGCACTATCTGTATGGAACCAAATGCATCATCTTCACTGATCATAAGAGCCTCCAACATATTCTGGACCAGAAGGAACTTAATATGCGGCAGCGACGTTGGGTAGAGCTACTTAGTGACTACGATTGTGAAATCCGGTATCATCCGGGGAAAGCTAACGTGGTGGCTGATGTTTTAAGCCGCAAAGAACGCATGAAACCACTACATGCTCGAGCGCTGGGATTGACTATTCAAACGAATTTGAAAGCCCAGATCCAAATTGCACAAAGTGAAGCGTTGAAAGAAGAAAATCTTCCGGGAGAAGAATTCCGAGGGTTGGATAAACAGATGATTGGCAAGGATGATGGTATACAGTACTTCATGGATCGCATATGGGTACCCAGATGGGGAGGTGTACGTACCTTTGTCATGGATGAAGCCCACAAGACGCGATATTCTATTCATCCTGGTGCAGACAAGATGTATCACGATCTCAAGGATCTGTACTGGTGGCCAGGCATGAAGAAAGACATTGCCTTATACATCAGCAGATGCTTGACGTGTTCGAAAGTTAAAGCTGAACATCAGAAACCATTGGGATTATTACAGCAACCTGAAATTCCCGAGTGAAAATGGGAGAATATAGCTATGGATTTCATTACCAAACTCCCTAGAATAAGCAGTGGGCATGACTCGATATGGGTCATTGTGGATCGAATGACGAAATCAGCACATTTCTTGCCTATCCAAGAAGACTACAAAATGGATAAGTTGGCGAGATTGTAAATCAAAGAGGTCGTGAGACGGCACGGGGTGCCGGTGTCAATCATAGCCGACCGTGATAGCCGATTTACTTCACGATTTTGGCAGACACTACAGAAAGCGATGGGCACTCGATTAGATATGAGTACCGCCTATCACCCTCAGACAAATGGCCAAAGTGAACGAACTATACAGACGCTATAAGACATGTTGAGAGCGTGTGTAATCGACTTTGGTGGTAGTTGGGATGCTCATCTACCGTTGATTGAGTTCTCTTACAACAACAGCTACCATACAAGCATTGGATGCGCTCCGTTCGAAGCGTTGTATGGAAGGAAATGCAGATCTCCCGTTTGTTGGGCCGAGATTGGTGAAAGTCAGCTAACAGGCCCAGAAATCATTCAAGAAACAACTGACAAGATCTTTCAAATCAAAGACCGACTAAAAGCTGCAAGAGATTGCCAAAAGAGCTATGCCGACAACCGTTGGAAGCCTCTAGAATTCAACGTTGGGGATCGAGTCTTACTTAAAGTCTCCCCTTGGAAAGGAGTCGTTCGATTTGGAAAGAAAAGGAAGTTAGCCCCAAGATACGTTGGACCATTCGAGATTACAGAGAGAATTGGTCCAGTGGCTTACCGATTAAGGTTGCCACAAGAACTCAGCGGTGTGCACGATACTTTCCACGTGTCAAACCTCAAGAAGTGTTTGGCCGATGAATCCCTTCACGTGCCAATTGAGGAAATCAAAATTGACGAGAAGCTTCACTTTGTTGAGGAACCCATTGAGATCATGGATCGAAAGGTCAAGCAACTGAAGCGCAATAGAATACCTATTGTTCGCGTAAGGTGGAATTCAAAGCGAGGGCCAGAGTTTACATGGGAACGAGAAGATCAGATGAAACTCAAATATCCACATCTATTCGAGAATGACACTCTTGGACCTAACTCCAGCTGAATTTCGGGACGAAATTCTCTCAACTTGGGGATACTGTGACATCCGTCACCTTAAGGTCCGTCAATTAACGTGGTTCTCCGTTAACTTTTCTTCGCTCGATCATTCCTCATCTTTATTAACTCTTTATGTGGATATCATGCTTGCTTTATCATCATTGTGCTTGTGCTTTCATTGTAATTTTATGCTATCTTTAAAAACTTTTTAAAACTTTCATCATCGTAACCGCCCAATATAACATTTTATATATATAATTAACGTCACCAATAAAACCATTTTTAAGTTATAAATATCATTAAATGCATTTTTAAAATTAATATAATTAACCTAATAAAGTCGTTTTTCAACCGAAACAAATTTGGGAAACTCGGGGGTTAAGTGCAGGGACTAAACTTGTCATTTTGCAAACTTGGGCTGGGTATATAAACCCATTTTCCAGCCCTAATTCATTCATCTTCATCTTCATCACCTTCTTCACTCTCTCTACACCATCTTCTTCATTCTAGC
Source organism: Flaveria ramosissima (assembly GCA_025215565.1). NCBI lineage: Eukaryota > Viridiplantae > Streptophyta > Magnoliopsida > Asterales > Asteraceae > Flaveria > Flaveria ramosissima. The sequence goes on along the minus strand of CM046046.1, from coordinate 13,421,157 downwards.
ACCAAATCCGACCCGCTTAGTCTCGTTTTCGTCGTCTAGACTTCATCTACAGCCTAGTCTACTCCATTCTAGCAGGTAGACGACTTTGGTTGTCCCTTTTCTTGCTTATTCACGGCTGTCCAAACTAGGGTTTCGGGTGTTCGGGTTCAACCCGAACACATGACGTCGCGTGGGTGCGTGTGAGGCCTTTCTGCTTGTGTTTCTTGTTTGTGCATGTGTGTAGAGTGTTTCTAGAGGTCCTTGTTGTGTAAAACTCGTGTTTAGAGCAGCCGAAGGCTGCTCAGTCCGACCACAGTCGCGATTCTGCTGTCCATGCGACTGGGTCTGTCATGCGATTGAGTCGTGCGACTGGGTGAGTCGTGCGACTGAGCCATGCGTCTGAGTCAATCGTGCGACTGAGTTGTGCGACTGGGTATGTCGTGCGACTGAGTCGTGCGACTGTGTGTATGTGTGCGATTGAGTCATGCGATCGAATGGATGTGTGCGATTGAGTCAGGTGACCGACTGAATGAATGCAATTGTGCGTGTATCGCACGACTGGAGTCCAATCGCACGAATGAAAGCTCAATCGTACGAAAGTAGCTAATTCGCAAAATTGAAGGTTGATTCGTGCGTATGGAGGTTGAGTCGTGCGATTGGGTGTTGTGCGGTACGACTGAATGCCAGTCATACGAATGAAGGCTCAATCGTACGAATGAAGCTGATTCGCACGATTGAGGGTTGATTCGTGCGTATGGAGGTTCAGTCGTGCGTCTGGTCCTGTCGTGCGACTGAAGTTGTTGTGTGTGATTTCCCTTCTTGTGTGTGGTGTGTATGTCGTGTGATGTTGAGGTAACATTAACACAGTTGCCATTGTTCGGCCACGAAGATTAAAGTCAACGCTAAAAAGGTCACAAATACTATCCAAATCAAATCAAACTAACGTTTTACAATTATCAACCGACTTATAACTACTGACATTTATTAATACTTCTTCAATGACAATGAAACTTTTACTCAAATATCATCAGCAATGGCGACAATGTCTAGTACTTGGATCTACATAAGATCTAGTACGTGTGTCTTTTTGTGTGTGTTACACGCGACCCAGCCGATGCAACCCGAACCGACCGATCATTATTATGCGCTTATATCATATCATTAATGCTTAACAATAACTGTCAATAGGTGTTTGACCGTTCATTTGCATTCGACATTTGGATACATTGATCTTACATACTTACCACTTAACAAGTGAGTTTCGTGGCCCCTTTTTACGCTTATACAATATTTCAATCATTTACAACTTGGGGGAAAAGTATGCTCACCCATTTTCAATGCTGTACAACTTACTTACATTTTACATACAAGGAATCAACGTGATACTGTTTAACAAGTACTTATCTGATACATGCTTGGGTCTGCTGTGTGGTTCTATCTTTGCAACTATTTAATTCCAGTGTGGGAACCGACGGTTAGGTATTGGTAGTACTACTGGGTTGACACCCCCACCCTTGTTCGATGGTATACTAGTTGGTACCATCAGTGGCCAGGAACGGGCCCTTGGGTGAATATATGCCGACAATATCTTTGTGTACGTCGCTAGGTTTGGTTGCAAAGCTCATTGTCATGTGATTTTACTTGTTTATATAACTGTATTCACGGTATTCCACATCATTTACTATATACAGCATCACTTACTTATTTATTACTTAAACCTGCGAGCTCACCAACAATTTTGTTGACCATTTTGAGCATATCTTTTCAGGTGATCATGCAAACTGAGGAATCTAGGTGTGTTGCCTTAGTGGAGACCCTAGGATGCATTTTTGGACTAAACATGTTTTGACAAACAATTATTTTGAACAATGTTGTAGTCGGTGTAAACAATTACAATCTTTTAATACTTGTTCCCGGGTTGTGGGAATTTACATTACAATTTCATCTTTATGTGATTATATGAATCGTTTATCATGATTATGCTTATGGCTATGTTGTCGTGAATATTGACTAAACACGACACAAGTCCCCTTGTTGTCGGGTGTCGTCATGACACGCTCGTCATCATTTATTATATTGCATCTCTAACGCTTACCATGTGTTATGACGATCCCGATCTCGTCACTATTAATACGACTAATTAATGAAATTTATAGATCAATTGGTCAAGCTTTGGCATTAGGTGAATGCGAAAATGGTGTTCACTTGGAGGTTTTAAGGAGGTGAATGTCTTTACCTTTTGATCACTTAATTGCGTAAATTTTCTTAACTAGGGGGATGTAAATAATTAGGTTCTTCACACTTTTAACTCCCAGTCAAAATCTGGCAATTACAACATTGTGATTTTTGCTAATTGAAGTTATTCTATGATATGGGCATTTTTCATTTATTGATAATTAATGGAGATAATAGATACATAGTTAAGATCTAACAGTAAATTTAAATTGGTGCTGCTTTCGTTATTTGCTAAGTAAGAAAAAGATTTGATTTTTAGTATTTTGATCAATTTATTGCATATCTTACTTCTGTTCAGATGCTATCGAGAATAGCTATTGTACAGTTTCAAAAAAAGCTATCAGAGATAAGGTTATGGATAGCATGCGTGTACTAATTTTTCAATAAAGAAACATTTTAAGACCAATGTTCTTTCAGCTTTAATTATAATTTTGTAATTAGTGCGCACAAGTTGTTGCTATTTTATTCGTATTTTAATGTGTATGCTATGTTCAATGGGATTACTGAAATTTTATAAACACACTGATTGAGATTTTGCAATAGTGATTGCAATTAGAATTGTAGTATATTTTGGCTATCGGTGATCAACAAAATTTTTTGGGTGGCTCAAAGTTTATAGAGAATTGAATTAAATATGTTAGTTCTTTGCCATCAATATTTCAATTGTATACTTCATATGTTTTAGAGGGTTTTATAACAAGGCATACTTTCTGTTTTGGTATCAGCTTGTATATATATGTGGTACAAGGTTTATTTCTTTGGTAGCATATGTTTTTTTGTTGCTGAGATGGGGTTTGACTTTGGAACCATCAATTAGCATATGTTCATGAAGTTTGAACATAATTGATTGTTTAGTTTTTTTATGGATTCGTGGGGTAATAAAAGAAGTAAAAAAATAGAAGAATTAGCCAACACACTTGTTTTGTGGCATGTGGTTGAGTAGATTACTTGAGACAAGCAAATTGCATTGTTGACTTTTACTTTTTGGTTATTATTTTATGATGCAACTGATTACTTTTGAGTGCATGTTTCTACACAATTGAATGTTCTTTTAGGTTGATTTGGTTAGTATAAGTTCATAAACTAGGTTTGGTAGTTTTGACCCATTTAAATAGTATTTTAGTTGTTTATCACTTTATATAGTGGGTATGAGTCTTTTAGACCAATTTAAATTAAGAGTGGATTATTTTAATTTCATAAGGTTGGTTCACTGAGAAGGTAGTCTTTAGCTCTTCATGTATCACTAATAGGGTAGTAATCACATCTTGAATAATTCACTAATTGGGTAGTGATCACCCCTTAAATATTTCACTAATCAGGTAGTGATCGCCCATTGGACATTTCACTAATTGAGTAGTGATCACCATTTCTAATCCTTATGACTCTAAATAATGATTATCTCTTGAGTGATGAACCAATGTAGGTAGTATGTTAAGAGTGGCTCAATTTATGAAACACCAGCTTCATTTGGTGCTACACCCTCTATAACAAATGTCCTTTAAAAGCATAACTTATAGAAGTCACTTGTGCATTGTGCAGGAAGTGAAGGCAATTAGGGGTATGTGACAGCCTCTGCTTCTAGGGAGCAAATGGGTTACAATGTTACATGTATGATGCCTTGAAAACTTATGTTCCTCAAATGGTAGAGCTACTTATTGACTATGTAAGAAACTAAGCTTTCTTGGATCGGGAGGTTAAAAAACTGGTGTTCATTCTTTTCTGTTTTATATTTAGTACTATATCATGTGTTATTCTTGTGTTTTTTTTCAATTGAAAACGTTACATTTCTTTTTCTAGATTGAGAAGGTGAAGTCTGAGATTGGTGAATATGTCAATAATCATAAGGCCTTGTTAGAGGTTATTCATTAAGCTAGATATTCTGGTCCACTTGCATATCCACTTGTTATGTCTAAAAGTTTACGTAGTAGAATAAACAGTTTACAGTACTATTTAGGAGGATTTGGTAGTTGTAAGTCCCACTTTATAGATTTGACCAAAGGATTGTCTTTTGATTGTGTCTTTGAAACGCAAACAAACAATTGTAAGCGTCTGGATAAAGAGAAGTGTTTATGCTTATATGTGTATATTGTAATATGAAATAACCCTTTTCATTACATCTTTGAGATTGCTTATATTAAAGTGATTGTTCTCGAAGGATCAAACATTTATTTTGGTCGTACGTAATAGCAATTGGATTTAAGTAATGCAAGTGTGCACAATATGATATCTTTTATTATATTGTCGGATTGGTAAAATAGTAGCAGTCTAGGTTGCATTTTAAATACATGTAATTAGTACAAATATGTTAAGTATGAATAATAGTAATCAGTTTGTGGAGATAAAAACTCAAACAACCAACGACAACGCACGGTTAACCAACTATCTTATTTAAATACTTAACTATATAACTATTAAATCTTCTAAATAATGATAACAATAACAACAACAACAACAGTAACAAGAACAACAACAGCAACAACAACAGCAACAACAACAGTAATAATAGTAATAGTAATAATAATAAAAATAATAATAATAATAATAATAATAATAATAATAATAATAATAATAATAATAATAATAATAATAATAATAATAATAATAATGTACAAATATATATGATCAGTGTTTAATAAAGGTCGGAGAAAAGTCTTAGTGACACTGAGCATATTCTGCGGGCAGAACTACTATATATAACAAATGGAAAAGATGGTAAATAGTGAAGTTCGTAAGTATTCTTAATGTTATCATAATAGTATTATTTTTTGCCTCCAAAGCAATCAAAATTCTATTTTGTTTCTTTTATAATTTTACACTTAAAAGTATTAAGGCTGCAAACGAACTAAACGTTCATCGAACAGTTCGTGAACCATTCGGCTGGAAGTTCGTTTATGTTCGTTCGTTTAGTAAATGAACGAACACAAACAAAAAATTCCGTTCGTTTAGTTAAACGAACGAACATGAACACAAGCCATGTTAGTTCATTTATATTCGTGAACGTTCGATAATGTGTTCGTTTATGTTTGTTAATGTTCGTTCGTGAACGTTCGATAATGTGTTCGTTTATGTTCGTTAAGGTGTTTGTTTATATTCTTAATTTTTGTGTCAGTTATTTTTATGACTATTATATCAAGTATTTTTTTTATATTTATGTTAACTATTTATTTATTTTTGATTGATATTGTGTAATGTTTGTAACAAAAAATATTTTATTATAAAATAAATCTATAATAATTTGTATTGGTTTGTGTTCATGAGTTCTTTGTGTTCGTCATGTTCATGAACAGTTGTTTGTGTACGTTTGTATTTGTTTGTGTTCATTTGCGTTCAGTAAGTGTTCATTTGCGTTCGGTAAGTGTTCATTTGCGTTCGGTAAGTATTCGTGAACAGTTCATGAACATGTTTATTTTCTTAATGAACGAACACGAACAAGAAATCCCGTTCGGTAAAGTGTTCGTGAACAATTCATGAACAAGTTTATTTCTTAACGAACGAACAGGAACAAGGCTTTGTTCGTGTTCGTTCGGTTCGTTTGCAGCCCTACTTTAAACCATACGAATTTTTGAAACTAACCACTTACACACTTTCTAAATGTTATCACAATAATATTTTTTTTTAAATTTCTTTAATCAATTTACAGTATAACCATTAACTTTAATAAAGTTACAATTTACACGTTCTCTATTATTGTTTATTTTGCTTCAAGGATTCATTTTTTAATGATATTTCCTCTCATTTTTTCTTTTATATCAGCGTTTCTCGTGTGAAATTTTTTGCAACTGCTTAATATTTTAATTTTAAATTTTACAACTCCCGTGCATATCCCACTAGCTTGTATAGAAAGACGTTATGTGAGATAATGGTAACGGTACGTGTCACATCTATATTCTTTTTTACGGAATAATTGAAGCGCTTAATTGAATTTCTAAAATTTGTCAAGCTATTTTATGTTTTTAGAATCATGCATGTTAATGATGCGAGATAATAATTTGTTTATTATATTCTTTTTACATTAGCAGATTATTATTGATCGAACATCGAACTTCATATATGAGCACTAATTTGTGATCCTAAATTATGAAACGTTCTCATCTCCAGACCAACTATATTTCATCTTAGGGCCTTGAGGCGCTTCTTGTCCAAGTAACTCAGCAGGTAGCTTCTTTAAAATTTTAATGGCAAGTTTTCTCACAAAAAACGGCAATCTCTTTGTTACCTTCATTATCTCTTCTACAAATCCATACGTAATCTTTGGACCCCATCTTCCTGTATAATTCACCCATGGTTCCATTGGAAAATCCTTGTAATCAACACAAATGACATTATAAGTTGATGCAATATCCATCACATTGTTGCTTTTGGCGGTATCGTCCCTGACTCCAAACCCGAACTTGTTTGCCTCGGTTGGCCTACTTGAATGGTTCATTTTCTGATATTCATCATTCAACATTCGAACGTCGCTTGCGCTGAGGTTTCCAGCCAAATGTATATGAGAAGATTCTGTAGCATAATGGGCATGACCATGTAAAGATGCATACACCACTAGTCTAGTTCCATTTATGACTTCAAATTCTTCTGGCATTAACCATTTTCCATTTGCGTGTTGAGATAGGTAGACAGCCTTTAAAATCCCACGAAAGTTATCGATCCTTAACGTGATGTGCTCCCAATCGCTAACATGTTCCCCGATCACGCCTAAGTTTATTGTGAAAGGCCCTAGTTGAAACCTCCCTCCTCCATTGAAGGGGTAATACAACCATATGGCAAGATCAGTGCATGTTCCACCTAGAGCCGGTTTCACATGTATGTAGGCAACTGCATCAGACAAAGACCCTTGCTTTACCCTTTCTTTGTTAGCTTCATCTGATGGGAGGTCTAGATACGCGTCATCTGGTCCACCGTAGTTCGGAAGGTTATCGCCATCATTGATCACCGGTTCTGGAGCTTGACCGGTTTGATATAGCTCAACCCCATTTTGGAAAAACCACAAAACTGATGACGGAAAGTATTGCTCGTCCGGATGAAAATAGACCCATGGAGCATAAGCATGGATCATCGCCGTAATTTGTGAGGTATCAGGCATAGCATAATAACGATCATTCCTGACCGTCTTTAAGCACGCTAGTTCATGTGCACTCGAGCCATTCTGTGCCAAAAATGTGCCTGCTGGAACACTTAGTGTCTTAGTTTTCGGCTTTGTAGTATACAAATTGACTACACTCGAACTCCCCCGCATCTTATCATGTCCCCATAGCCATTTGTCCACCTTGGTTAAATCAGTGAAGTCAGATCGGACACACTTAACCTTGTCAAGTGAGGGTTTTTCAGGTGATGTCGTGACAATGTGACCGACGGCTTTATAACCATCGGGTGGGATCGGGAGCCAAATGTATCCATCTTCTACTTGGCTTACATTTAGACCTTTACTAGTCCAAATAAGAGTATAGTCTATGGGGCTCTTTAGGGCACCCTGTGATGGATCACCTGTGGTGTCTTTAGCTGTAAGAACTGCTGTAAAAATGGCCTTAGAGTTGGGTTTACAATAATGACCAATCAGATTGAACCCACTTGGGATGTTGGTTGGTTCATAAAATGTTGCACTTAGACCCTTTGGACCATGGCTGTGTGTATTCCAAATTTTCTTGAAATAAAAAGCTTCATACACTTCTAATCCTCCAAGATCAATTGCCCCATTTCCAAAGCCTCCACCTGAGCACAAACGTAAATATAGTTGACAAATTTAATGTTCTAAAATAAATGCGCAATACTATATAGCAATTATATTTCAACTGTTTCTTGTCATAATATTATAATAATAAATAATATATCGATATATCATATATTTTGTAATCAAAACATTATAAAATGCAGATAATTAAATGTTCTACTAATCTAATTGATGCATTAAACATAACACTACAATAATAAATTCGTGCTAGTGTTCAAATTATCAGACATGACATGCATAGTAATTTTATTATCTATGTTTCAAGTTTGTTTTTGATGCTACAAAAAGGGGTGTAACTACTAAAAACATGCCAATATATAAATTTTTAATAATGTATTTTGTTAAAATAAATATCCTTTATAGATCATCTTGTAAAAAAATATGACTAACAAAGAAATTTTGAAAAATATCATACATAACTATTATAAGTTTACCTGCTGGATATGAGAATGATGTACTAACAACATCAAATGATACTAGTGTTAAAAATCTTCTGATATGGCATGCATCAATGTTATTATCTGTGTTTAAAGTTAGCATTTCATTCTATAAAAAGGGTCGTAACTACTGAAAACATATCAATAGCAATTTTTAGTCATATATTTTACTAAAATAATGAACCCTTAAAAACAATTTTGTTTAATATGAATTCACCATCTTTAAAATATATGACATTAATGACAAAGAATTTAAAAAATATATATATATCATACATAACTAATATGAGTTTACCTGCCGGATATGAGATTAATGGACTAATAACGTCAAATGATCATTATCATTTTGGACGTACTTAGGATTATTAAAATAATGATTCCTTAAAAATTCTTTTGTTTTTTTAACATATATTCACCATATTATTTAAAAAAATATGACATTGATAACAAAGAAATTAATAATAAAAAATATAATACATAACTAATATGAGTTTACCTGCCGGATATGAGATTGATGGACTAATAACGTCAAATGATACTACTCCATTATCATTTTGGACGTACTTAGAATTATGTAATGTTGAGAAATCGTTAGACGCACCAGATGTGTTGCAAGCAATTTGAAATAATATAAAAATTGTTTTATATAAGTGAAGTGAGAACCTATAAGATATAACAGACGACATTTCTTGGGTAATTGTTGACCAACCCTATAGTGTTGTACATATATATATAGGAGATAAACTCTGTATTTAAAATTTAAAGATGTTTGTATTTCGATTTCTTAAGAAAGTACTTTATACTTTTGACCATAATAAATTCTTTGAACTCGTTTAAAATTAATGTTAGATCATTTTCTTAGAGCAAAGTTAGAATTTATGAGAAAAATTTCAAATAATTCATTTACAACATTAAATTTTGGGAACTCATATAGCTTCAAAAACCTGGGAACAGAGTCCCAAACTTCGGTTGATAATATTTTGAGCCGTTTAATTTCGGCTCCTATGATAAAATTTCCGATAACCAATTTTTTCTAACAAATTTGCAACTTGTCATCCCACGTCATTAAATAAAAAAAACATAAACTTTTGATAAATATGTTTAATTAATTATTACTATGTTTAACTATGATAGATAATTTTTATATACGTTTGATAAAATACAAATATTTTTGACCGTTGTGTTTCACAAAAACGGTCTTTAACGGCCCTAACTATACCTATTAATTACAACTTGTCCAGGATAAAGCCTGGACTATAACCCAAGAAGCTTGTGCATTTACTACGTGTGCTAGCCACACAATGAGTGTTTCACAAAATAAGGCTACGTTTGACCGGGTATAACTATATCCAGCTAAGTATGGCTATGTTTCATCATGTGTGAATATAAATATTTGATAACTAGTTAGTAAATCGTGTATTACACTAATTGATACATTTGATGCGTAATTATTTAATATTTAATCTAAGCCGTTTATCGCGTAAATCAATGGTGCTTCTCATTTTGTATAATTCGCACAAATTGTTTACTTATATCGTAAACTTTTCCTATATATATACTAGGTTAGTCCCCGTGTAATACACGGATTGAATAAATAAAATATTAAGTAATTAATAATAAAAGCTCATACATTATAAAATCATGTTTAAAGATAAAATATGATGTTAATTACGTATAGATGGCTACTTTAAGTATAATATTTTAGTTTAAAATATAATTAAACTTATATATACTTTAGTTTAAGAAATAAAATAATTATACAATTTTTTGACTCTCTTATGTAAAAAGTTTTATTTTTAAACATTCGTTTTAAGATTTTTTATAAAAAAATATTTTATTTATAAAAATCTTGTATTTACAAAAATCTGGTTTGTAATTATTATGGTTCTTTTAATAAGACTGTTTTAAAATATTTCACCTGTTTATAATTTTTTTAAAAACAAAACGATTTAAAATATTTTGTTTAAAAAATGTTTAGTGTTTTAGAAAATTTCATATTATATAAAACTTTAGTTTTTTGTTATTTACATTTTGATTAAAAGATGTGCTTTCTAATTTCCTTCATAAAATTTATTTTTAAAAAGATAGTTTGATTTTTTTAAAAATTAGATAAGAGAGAGAAACATAACAATTAATAATTTATTTTTAATAAGAGAGAGAAATTTGTATGAGTATTTAAATTATTATAATACTCTTTTTGAGAGAAAAAATTGATATGTAAATGTCTAAAAATATGACAAGTGGTAACAACATGGGTTAAGAGAATAACAATTGGCAAATAAACCTTGTTTTATTATATATATACATATATATATATATATATATATATATATATATATATATATATATATATATATATATATATATATATATATATATATATATATATATATACATATATATATACATATATATATATATATACATCTATACTATATTATAATGCACGAATTGAGGATACCGGTCAAAGTTAAGAGATTTGTAAAAATTTTAAGCACAATGTACAACCAAAGAAATCAATATAACAAAGGTATTTGTGTCATTTAAACACTACTAAAAAAGTGAAACTTTAAACCTATTTACACTTATACCCTTGTATCTCTAAAAAATCAATATTTATAGGTTTGTTACAGTGGTATAGAAATCTTGTTTTTAAAAATCTCTTTTTGTAATGGCACTTCTGTCATTTAAACACTGCTAAAAACGTGAACATACAAATATATATTTATAAATTGATCCCTTAATTTATACCAAACTATGAGTTTTTTTAGATTGTTACAGTTTACACCTAAAACAAAAAATAATTTTTTTATTAATATTTTATGCTATATTTTTTTAAACATCTCCACTGTCTATGTATAGGTGGAAGCTCAAGTCCCTTGGTCAATTGCATGTGATGCTAAGATGATGGAATAAGTCATACGCACGTGTTCCTAATTTATATGTTTGTTTGTTAGCTTAATAATGGGTCATCCAGATTACCCGGTGATCCTTTGGTACGTTAGGTTGTTGAGTAATTTCTGGATTTTCTCTTCTATTTAAAGCAGTCTGTAACTCAGCTTTATCATCACTTTATGAATATAAAAACCTACTTGAGCTTCCATACGTACTTGTTTATTTGTTTGTTTATGGTATCAAATACCAACATAAACCGTATACAATATCCAAATCGAAAGAAGTAGGGATCTTCGGGTTTCCATCTTTTTAGTCGCAAGATTTCTTCAACATACAGCTTTTGGAACACCATCGAATGTCAGATTTGATTCGGCTCTTCATCTTTTTTCGTTTCATCTTCACTCGCAAGGGAATTCCTCTCTCTTGCTTCTTTTGATGCCTGTAGCAGGTAAGAATTATGGTTCTGCTTATTTTTGACAAATCTGCACTTCTCATGTCAACACAAACATGGATGCTTATTTTTGTAGTTCATGATTGTAGATCTTCTTAATAAGTCATGTTATGAACAATGTATTCACCAATCCTTAAATTGATGTGGTTTTTCATTTTCTCTCTACTAGCCTACGTTCTTCACGCATTTTGAATTTGTTTGAGTTTACAATTGATAATGGATAATTGGTGCTTGACTATGATCAAAATACTTGATTTTTTACATAAAGGGCATGACAAACAAAAAGAGCTAAGTATCGCATAGTGACTTTCGAATCGGCAAATTCCTGGTTTGTCAATCGATAATCTTACTGCCGGGGCATGTTATTTTATGGTTATAGGAACAACAATGAATTTGGATGGATGTTTGAACAACACAATTTGCTCATCCATCTTCGATTACGGTTTGTTTAAACTTTTACACTAAATAGTATAATTATCATTCACACTTTTCAGCTTTCAACATATTTAAACAGCTTACAAAGTTTTTGACTGTGCTCATATAAGAGAATCAAATGAGCTTTTTGAACTCAGTTGTGCATTACAAGTATTAAATACCTACATGAGATGTGAGATGAGGTAAGTTTAAGATCATTAAATTATTTAGTTTATTGCTTTTGAATACTAAGAATCAAATCATCAAAACTTACACATTTTCAATCAAAATCAGATATGTTTTGTTTTCCTTCTTCTTATTAAAAGATTTCTCAGGATACACTCTTAGATTTATGTCATGAAAACTGTCTATATGTAAAATCCTAGAGTAAGTTTTATTGAAAAGATTTATCTGCCCATGTTTGACTTATGAAAGACAACCTATTAGTTCATTACTCATTTCCTTTTAGAGTGTTAAAAAATATAGCTCCAAAATGTTTATGTTTCTGATTTCATGCAATTCTTTAAGCAAATGTGGACTTGTTTTTTTCATAAGACAACTAAATTCTTAAATTACATGTCTCTAGGATAAGAAGAATTTTCCAAAAGTTGCACCGACTTTTTTTTGTTTATAACGAAACATCTTCATTGATTGTTATTCATATATCCTTCAAGCCAAAGGTCACATACCTCACATACCTATTTACATACCCTTCAAGCATTGCGTTATGCTATGTGTTTAGCTCACTCTTCAAGGTAACAACATACGTCGTTGTAACTGATTTAATAAGCAAGAGTGATATTTTTTGGGTTAATTGGGTTTGTTACGAGTCAAAAAGGGTCATCGGCCACCTAATTAAATGCGTCAACGGGTTATGGTGTTAGAATCTTAATTTAAATTGAATCATCGTGAGTAGGGTTATATTTGTTATTATGTTTTGTTGTCAAAGTCAATACCTTTAGAGTTATGGGATTGAATAAAACCTGGTGGTCATATGTATATGGATATGAGGTTGAGTTTTTTCTTTCTTTTTTTTTTGATAGCGTGTTTATGGCAATTTAAGCCTTTTGATATTAATGAATACGTGAGATCAAATTGACGGAAATATTAGATCTATTATTTTCTTTGTGTGAGTTTGAGTTTCACCAATAATATTTCAGTGGATTATGCGTTGTTGCTTTGTAGCAGGCTTCTACTTTGTAAAAACAATACTATATTGTTTCTCTAAATAGTGATGCTATTATGTTGATATTTGTCTATTTTGCTTTTGGTACAAGGCTTTAAAGATAGCTGTGCTTCAATTTTCATTAAAATTGCAATTTATTTCTTAATTGGACAACACCAAATGCAAATTATGTTGTTATGATTTCATCATTTGGTTTTCTGATCTAAAGTTAAAGCTAGGTTCACTTGTAAACTTGTGTTGTTAATAATATAGACTGACAAGGTGTCAACTTTTGTTCCTTCATTTTGTTTAAAGACTTTAAATGGTATTTTAAAATATAATATGATCTCCGGGTAAATAATTTATGTAAACTATAAAATTTTCAGAATATTAGAGGAAGTTGAGTACAGAGAAAAGAGCATTAGAGACTGCATTGTGAGTTGAGTAATGGATGATGAAAATTGAAATTTATATGTGTTTTTGGATGGGCTACATTATTTCCCCCTATAGTGTAAGTTTTATTTTTTCGAGTTTTACTTTGAACTTAACAAGATGAAAGGGTCGTTGCTCAGATCATGTAATGGGTAATATTGTGTTGGTTGAAAGGTTCTTGGGATTTTCACAACTTTTTTAATTGATGGACGTGTCAATTACAATTACAAAACATATCGTTTCAATAGTAATCTGCCTTTTTAACAAACTTTGAGAAGTTTTGTGCCCTAAAACTAAAATTTGAACTCTTTTAACCCACACGGATAAAACATAACTTGCGGTCGAAATATTCAACATTTGTAATTTATATAAAAATAAGAATATATGAAATACATGATTATGAGTGGTAACACACATAAACTATGTTCTTTAAACTTGATCACTCACTTATTTAGTTATTTGCAATTGAATGTTATAATATTGATCTTTAGTTACATGTTAGAGTGAGTGATAATATTAACATTTTGCTTTCTACTACCAAATAATGATACTAATTTGAACCTTTAATATAATTTCTCATTTTGTGGATCCCACTGTCAACCTTATGCAGGTTGAGGGGACTTAGGTCGTCGTAACATTCCAAGGATTAGCTGATAAAGCACTGTAATTTGTTGTTGCAAGATTGAGAGGTTCTATAACAAGTTATCAAAAGTTTAATTACTAAATGAATTGTAATATTATGTGACAGTAATTAGATACATGATTTCTGTAGTATTCTATCACGTGTTTGCTAACTATTTGTGATTCATCCCGCCGCATTGCGCGGGTCCGCTACTAGTATATATATATATATATATATATATATATATATATATATATATATATATATATATATATATATATATATATATGTCACACCACCGCTAAAAGCGGAAACACGGGGATGTAACGAGATCGGGATCGTCATAACACATGGTATGCGATAGAGATGCAATATAAATAAATGATGACAAGCGTGTCATGACGACACCCGACAACAAGGGGACTTGTGTCGTGTTCGGTCGATAATCACGACAACATAGCCATAAGCATAAACATGATAATGATTCACATAACCAAATAAGATGAAATTGTAATGTAAATTCCCACAACCCGGGAACAAGTTTCAAAAGATTGCAATTGTTTACACATATCAACATTGTTCATAAAGATTGTTTGCCAAAACATGTTAAGTCCCAAAAAATGCATCCTAGGGTCTCCACTAAGGCAGCACACCTAGATTCCTGGACTCGCATGATCACCTGAAAAGATATGCTCAAAACGGTCAACATAATTGTTGGTGAGCTCGCAGGTTTAAGTAAATAATAAGTAAGTGATGCTGTATAAAGTAAGCGTAATGGAATACCGTGAATACAGTTATATACACAAGTAAAATCACATGGCATGAGCTTTGCAACCAAACCTAGCGACGTACACAAAGAAATTGTCGGCATATATTCACCCAAGGGCCCGTTCCTGGCCACTGATGGTACCAACTAGTATACCATCGAACAAGGGTGGGGGTGTCAACCCAGTAGTACTACCAATACCTAACCGTCGGTTCCCACACTGGAATTAAATAGTTACAAAGATAGAACCACACAGCTGACCCAAGCATGTATCAGATAAGTACTTGTAACACAGTATCACGTTGATTCCTTGTATGTAAAATGTAAGTAAGTTGTAAAGCATTGAAAATGGTTAAGCATACTTTTCCCACAAGTTGTAAATGATTGAAATATTGTATAAGCGTAAAAAGGGGCCACGAAACTCATTTGTTAGGTGGTAAGTATGTAAGATCAAAGTTCCCAAATGTTGAATGCAAATGAACGGTCAAACACCTATTGACAGTTTTTGTTAAGCATTAATGATATGAAATAAGCGCATAATAATGATCGGTCGGCTCGGGTTGTATCGGCTGGGTCGCGTGTAACTCACACAAACAGACACACGTACTAGACCTTATGTAGATCCAAGTACTAGACATTGTCGCCATTGTTGATGATGTTTGAGTAAAAGTTTCATTGTTATTGAGAAAGTATTAGATAATGTCAATAGTTATAAGTCGGTTAATAGTTGTAAAACGTTAGTTTAATTTGTTTTGGATAGTATTTGTGGCCTTTTTAGCGTTGACTTTAATATTTATGGCCGAACAATGGCAACTGTGTTAATGTTACCTCAACATCACACGTCATACTCACACCACGCACAAGAAGGAAATCACACACAACAATTACAGTCGCACGACAGGACCAAAAGCACGACTCAACCTCCATACGCACGAATCAACCCTCAATCGTGCGAATCAGCTTCATTCGTACGATTGAGCCTTCATTCGTATGACTGGCATTCAATCGTACCACACAACACCCAATCGCACGACTCAACCTCCATACGCACGAATCAACCTCCAATCGTGCGAATTAGCTACTTTCGTACGATTGAACCTTCATTCGTGCGATTGGACTCCAGTCGTGCGAATCACGCACAATCGCATTCATTCAGTCGGTCACCTGACTCAATCGCACACAATCATTCATACGCATGACTCAATCGCATACATCCATTCGCACGCATGACTCAATCGCATACATACACACAGTCGCACGACTCAGTCGCACGACATGCCCAGTCGCACAACTCAGTCGCACGATTGACTCAGACGCATGGCTCAGTCGCACGACTCACCCAGTCGCACGACTCAATCGCATGACAGACCCAGTCGCCTGGATAGCAGAATCGCGACTGTGGTCGGGCTGAGCAGCCCCTCGGCTGCTCTAAACGCGAGTTTTACAACACAAGGACTTCCAGAAACACTCTACAAACATACACAAACATGAAACACAAGCAGAAAGACTTCACACGCACCCACACGACCTCATGTGTTCAGGTTGAACCCAAACACCCGAAACCCGTAGTTTGGACAGCCGTGAAAAAACCAGAAAAGAGACAACCAAGGTCGTCTACCTGCTAGAAAGGAGTAGACTAGGCTGTAGTTGAAGTCTAGACGACGAAAACGAACCTAAGCGGGTTGGATTTGGTGCTAAGATGAAGAAATGGTGTGTAGAGAGGATGAAGAGATGAAGAAGATGAAGTAATGGTGAATTAGGGCTGGTAATGGGTTTATATACCCAGCCCAAGTTTGCAAAATTACAAGTTTAGTCCCTGCACTTAACCCCCGAGTTTCCCCAATTTGGTTCGGTTGTAAAACGACTTTATTAGGTTAATTATATTAATTATAAAAATGCATTTAATGATATTTATAACTTGAAAATGGTTTCATTGGTGACATTTAATATATATATAAATGATATATTTGGCAGTTACGATGTTGAAAGTTTTATAAAGTTTTTGGGGTTAACATAAGATTACAACGAAAACACAAGCACAAAGATGATAAGGCACACATGATATCCACATAAAGAGTTAATAAAGATGAGGAATGATCGATCAAGGAATAGTTAACGGAAAATCACGTTAATTGACGGACCTTAAGGTGACGGATGTCACAGTATCCCCCAGTTGAGAGAATTTCGTCCCGAAATTCAGCTGGAGTTGGGTCCAAAGGTGTCATCCTCGAAAAGATGTGGATATTTGAGTTTCATCTGATCTTCTCGTTCCCATGTAAACTCTGGCCCTCGTTTTGAATTCCACCTCACGCGAACAATAGGTATTCTACTGCGCTTCAGTTGCTTGACCTTTCGATCATGATCTCAATGGGTTCCTCAACAAAATGAAGCTTTTTGTCAATCTTGATTTCCTCAATTGGCACGTGAAGGGATTCGTCGGCCAAACACTTCTTGAGGTTTGACACGTGAAAAGTATCATGCACACCGCTGAGTTCTTGTGGCAACCTTAATCGGTAAGCCACTAGACCAATTCTTTCGGTAATCTCGAATGGTCCGACGTATCTTGGGGCTAACTTCCCTTTCTTTCCAAATCGAACGACTCCTTTCCAAGGGAAGACTTTGAGTAAGACTCGATCTCCAACATGGAATTCTAGAGGCTTCCGACGGTTGTCGGCATAGCTCTTTTGGCGATCTCTTGCAGCTTTTAGTCGGTCTTTGATTTGAAAGATCTTGTCAGTTGTTTCTTGAATGATCTCTGGGCCTGTTAGCTGACTTTCACCAATCTCGGCCCAACAAACGGGAGATCTGCATTTCCTTCCATACAACGCTTCGAACGGAGCACACCCAATGCTTGTATGGTAGCTGTTGTTGTAGGAGAACTCAATCAACGGTAGATGAGCATCCCAACTACCACCAAAATCGATTACACACGCTCTCAACATGTCTTCTAGCGTATGTATAGTTCGTTCACTTTGGCCATCTGTCTGAGGGTGATAGGCGGTACTCATATCTAATCGAGTGCCCATCGCTTTTTGTAGTGTCTGCCAAAAACGTGAAGTAAATCTGCTATCACGGTCGGATATGATTGACACCGGCACCCCGTGCCGTGTCACGACCTTTTTGATGTAAAATCTCGCCAACTTATCCATCTTGTAGTCTTCTCGGATAGGCAAGAAATGAGCTGATTTTGTCATTCGATCCACTATGACCCATATCGAGTCATGACAGCTGCTTGTTCTTTGGAGTTTGGTAATGAAATCCATAGCTATATTCTCCCATTTCCACTCGGGAATTTCGGGTTGCTGTAATAATCCCGATGGTTTCTGATGTTCAGCTTTAACTTTTGAGCATGTCAAGCATCTGCTGACATACAAGGCAATGTCTTTCTTCATGCCTGGCCACCAGTATAGATCCTTGAGATCGTGATACATCTTGTCTGCACCAGGATGAATAGAATATCGCGTCTTGTGGGCTTCATCCATGACTAAGGTGCGTACACCTCCCCATTTGGGTACCCATATGCGATCCATGAAGTACTGTATACCGTCATCCTTGCGAATCATCTGTTTATCTAACCCATGGAATTCTTCTCCCGCAAGGTTTTCTTCTTTCAATGCCTCACTTTGTGCCATTTGAATCTGGGCCTTCAAGTTCGTTTGAATGGTCAATCCCAATGCTCTAGCACGTAGTGGTTTCACGCGTTCTTTACGGCTTAAAGCATCAGCCACCAGGTTAGCTTTCCCCGGATGATACCGGATTTCACAGTCGTAGTCACTAAGTAGTTCTACCCAACGTCGTTGGCGCATGTTGAGTTCTTTCTGATCCAGGATATGTTGGAGGCTCTTGTGATCAGTGAAGATGATGCATTTGGTTCCATACAGGTAATGCCTCCAAATCTTGAGTGCAAATACTACAGCGCCCAACTCAAGATCATGAGCTGTGTAGTTCTTTTCGTGCACTTTAAGCTGTCGCGAAGCGTAGGCAATCACCTTATCCTTCTGCATTAGCACACATCCCAATCCTTGATGTGACGCATCGCAGTATACCACAAAATCATCAGTTCCGTCTAGGAGAGACAATATAGGCGCGTTACACAACTTCTCTTTCAACGTTTGGAACGCCTGTTCTTGTGCATGTCCCCAATCAAACCTCTTGTCTTTCTGAGTAAGCAGGGTTAATGGCTGAGCGATCTTTGAAAAATTCGCGATGAAGCGACGATAATAACCGGCCAATCCTAGAAATTGTCGTATCTCTAATGGTGTCTGGGGCGTATCCCATTTCTTTACCGCTTCGATCTTGCCGGGATCTACATGAATCCCGTCCTTGTTAACCACATGACCCAAAAACTTCACTTCCCGCAATCAAAACTCACACTTTGAGAACTTGGCGAAAAGTTTCTCTTCCCGTAGCAGCTCCAGAATTGCCCGAAGGTGTTCTTCGTGATCCTCTTTTGATCGGGAGTAGATAAGTATATCGTCTATGAACACGATCACGAACTTATCCAAGTAAGGTTTGCACACCCGATTCATTAGATCCATAAACACGGCTGGTGCGTTAGTCAGCCCAAACGGGATGACTAAGAACTCATAGTGCCCATAACGAGTCCTAAACGCTGTCTTCGGTATGTCATCCTCGAAAACCCTTAGCTGATGATAACCAGAACGAAGATCGATCTTTGAGAAATACGAAGCTCCTTGTAGCTGGTCGAACAAGTCGTCGATCCTGGGGAGAGGATATCGATTCTTCACGGTTAACTTGTTCAGTTCACGGTAATCGATGCACATGCGGAACGATCCATCCTTCTTTTTGACAAATAGTACCGGTGCTCCCCACGGTGAATGACTCGGTCGAATAAAACCCTTCTCCAGTAGCTCCTGTAACTGACTAGACAACTCTTGCATTTCGGATGGCGCTAGTCGATATGGCGTCTTTGCTACCGGTGTAGCTCCAGGAACCAACTCTATACGGAATTCCACCTGTCGTGGAGGAGGCAAACCAGACAAGTCGTCAGGAAATACATCTGGGTAGTCCCGTACCACTGGAATATCTACTAGTTTCCTCCCTTCGTCTTTCTTTTCAACCACATGAGCCAGAAAAGCGTAGCACTGCTTTCGTAAACTCTGGCGTGCTTTCATGCAGGAAATAAGCTTTAAGTTCCTTCCTGGTCTTTCTCCCTAAATCTTGAGTACCTCCCCGTTTGGCATGGGGATTCGTACTACTTTGTCCCGACAGACAATCTCTGCTCCATTTTGCGACAACCAATCCATACCCACAATCACATCAAAACTTCCTAGCTCAAAGGGTATCAAGTCTATGTCAAAGGTATGATCCTCCAATGTTAACAAGCACTTCCTAATGATCTCATCGGCCTGAACAACTCTACCATTGGCCATCTCTACAGAGTAGCTAGTTTCTAGCCTACTAGGACTCAAATCAAGCAATTGCACGAACTTAGAATATATAAAGCTATTGTCTGCTCTAGTGTCAAATAATATAGATGCGAAGTGATGATTGAGTAAGTGCGTACCCGTGACAACATTCGGGTCCTGACGGGCATCGTTGGCTCCAATGACAAATGCACGTCCCCGAGCTGCATTCCCCTGATTGGTCGGGCCTTGATTCCCAGCTATAGCCATCACCTGCTGCTGGTTGTTTCCTTGTTGACCTGGTGCCCGATTCAGCCTGGGGCACATGTTCCTGTAATGATCAGGGCTTCCACACTCATAACAAGCCCTTGCATTCCCGGCGGGGTTAACCGCGTTGACGGGTGCTACAAGATTCGGCGCAGTTCTACAGTCTCTCGCCAAATGCCCCGGGCGTCTACAGTTCGCGCACACCCGGCACTGCACTCCTGGGGGATGATGATAGTTGCACCTGTCATATTTGGGGTGCACCCCCACATACTCTCTCTTGGCCTGAGACACGGCCACAAAATTCCTGGTCGTCTTGACCCTCTTATCAAACCTCCCGGCACTCGACCGGCTCGATTCCCCAACATCTTTTCTCTTCTCTGCTCCTCTGCCCAAAACCCCTGTTCTCACCATCTCGTCAGTCAAAGCGCCAGCTTTCAGAATTGCGCTCTGAATAGTAGGAGGAGCAGCTGCTGTAACCATTGCTCTAATTTGAGGCGCAAGTCCCCAAATGTACCTCTCGATTCTCTTTGATTCCGGCGTGACCAGATGCGGAACCAACCTTGCCAGCTCATGAAAACGATCGGTATAAGCTGCATGCCCGGCCCCCACCATGGCCTGATTCCAGAACTCATGCTCCAATTTCTGCATCTCGTTGAGGGGGCAGTATTCCTCGGTGATCAACGCTTTGAACTCATCCCGTGACATCTGCATCGCAGATTCTCGTCCTCTAGCTTGAACCTGGGTGTTCCACCAGGTTAGGGCCTTGCCCTGCAGTGAGCAGGTGGCATATTTGATTCTCTGGCTGTCGAGGCACTCACTGATGTCAATTACTGCCTCCATCTTTTCTAGCCATCTGGTTAAGGCTATCGCCCCACCTTTCCCATCGAATTCCCTTGGTTTGCAAGCCACAAACTCCTTGTATGAACACCCCCGTCGTGCATTAACAAGCCCAGTCTCAATACCAGCGGTACCACCATTTCCGGTCTCCTGGTTGCTTTCGTTTCCGGTTGGGTTTCCGTTTCCCACCTCAGTTTTGATCCCACCATGGGCTCTTTCTCCATTGTCTCCATCATCGTTGCCACCATCCTCGTGAGGGTGGTGTTGCTGGAGTGCGTCGCTCACTTGGGCCACGATAGTAGGAATCAGTGCGGCCAACTGTTGAGCGATCAGGGCTGCCATATCAGCGTTCCCTGTTTCCTGATTGTTACTGGCAGGAGCATCACTTGTTCTTGGTGCTCTGCCTCTGCCTCTGCCTCTGCCCCTTGGGGCTTCACTCCCGCCACTATTGCTGCGGGTAACTCTTCGAGGCGGCATTTTCTAATCATAGAAAAGTAAACACATAAGCTCAAATCATTTCAAAGTGTATTATCCATAACACTCATCAAGTCCAGTATTCCCAAGTTAATATCACACTTATTGTCATCACACATCGCATGCAATTCGTGTAGTTCTCACACCATGAATTGATAATGTCTCAACTATAGTCCATCATAACAGTTGTAAGTCCATGTATATAGTCACGTTTAGTCTAGCGAAGGTTGCCCATTTCTTCCTCTTTCGAGGTTTCAGACATAACCTCCTCAGGGTTAATCTCAATGTCCAAGGTCAAGCGCAATAATATGATCTGTGAAGACCTTTTCGGGTTTAATAACCGGATTTGATAAACCAACTCGGGCGCAGAGGGAACGGAAGATCCAATAGAAGCATCCCATAAAAGAGTGAGCACAAGGGCTCTCTCATAGGGTGGAAGATCACATAACGAATAGATGAACAAATCAAGCAGCGAGGAACACATACACGAGATATAATTTGCATACAGATCCTAGCATGCAAATCTACATGAAGGTTCCTAGGTTATAGTCTAGGTCAAGCGTATTGCCTAATTCTCTATAACCAATGGCTCTGATACCAATCTGTCACACCCCCGCTAAAAGCGGAAACACGGGGATGTAACGAGATCGGGATTGTCATAACACATGGTATGCGATAGAGATGCAATATAAATAAATGATGACAAGCGTGTCATGACGACACCCGACAACAAGGGGACTTGTGTCGTGTTCGGTCGATAATCACGACAACATAGCCATAAGCATAAACATGATAATGATTCACATAACCAAATAAGATGAAATTGTAATGTAAATTCCCACAACCCGGGAACAAGTTTCAAAAGATTGCAATTGTTTACACATATCAACATTGTTCATAAAGATTGTTTGCCAAAACATGTTATGTCCCAAAAAATGCATCCTAGGGTATCCACTAAGGCAGCACACCTAGATTCCTGGACTCGCATGATCACCTGAAAAGATATGCTCAAAACGGTCAACATAATTGTTGGTGAGCTCGCAGGTTTAAGTAAATAATAAGTAAGTGATGCTGTATAAAGTAAGCGTAATGGAATACCGTGAATACAGTTATATACACAAGTAAAATCACATGGCATGAGCTTTGCAACCAAACATAGCGACGTACACAAAGAAATTGTCGGCATATATTCACCCAAGGGCCCGTTCTTGGCCACTGATGGTACCAACTAGTATACCATCGAACAAGGGTGGGGGTGTCAACCCAGTAGTACTACCAATACCTAACCGTCAGTTCCCACACTGGAATTAAATAGTTGCAAAGATAGAACCACACAGCAGACCCAAGCATGTATCAGATAAGTACTTGTAACACAGTATCACGTTGATTCCTTGTATGTAAAATGTAAGTAAGTTGTACAGCATTGAAAATGGTTAAGCATACTTTTCCCCCAAGTTGTAAATGATTGAAATATTGTATAAGCGTAAAAAGGGGCCACGAAACTCACTTGTTAGGTGGTAAGTATGTAAGATCAAAGTTCCCAAATGTTGAATGCAAATGAACGGTCAAACACCTATTGACAGTTTTTGTTAAGCATTAATGATATGAAATAAGCGCATAATAATGATCGGTCGGCTCGGGTTGTATCGGCTGGGTCGCGTGTAACTCACACAAACAGACACATGTACTAGACCTTATGTAGATCCAAGTACTAGACATTGTCGCCATTGTTGATGATGTTTGAGTAAAAGTTTCATTGTTATTGAGAAAGTATTAGATAATGTCAATAGTTATAAGTCGGTTGATAGTTGTAAAACGTTAGTTTAATTTGTTTTGGATAGTATTTGTGGCCTTTTTAGCGTTGACTTTAATATTTGTGGCCGAACAATGGCAACTGTGTTAATGTTACCTCAACATCACACGTCATACTCACACCACGCACAAGAAGGAAATCACACACAACAATTACAGTCGCACGACAGGACCAGACGCACGACTCAACCTCCATACGCACGAATCAACCCTCAATCGTGCGAATCAGCTTCATTCGTACGATTGAGCTTCATTCGTATGACTGGCATTCAGTCGTACCACACAACACCCAATCGCACGACTCAACCTCCATACGCACGAATCAACCTCCAATCGTGCGAGTTAGCTACTTTCGTACGATTGAACCTTCATTCGTGCGATTGGACTCCAGTCGTGCGAATCACGCACAATCGCATTCATTCAGTCGGTCACCTGACTCAATCGCACACAATCATTCATACGCATGACTCAATCGCATACATCCATTCGCACGCATGACTCAATCGCATACATACACACAGTCGCACGACTCAGCGCACAACATGCCCAGTCGCACAACTCAATCCACGATTGTCTCAGACGCATGGCTCAGTCGCACGACTCAATCGCATGACAGACCCAGTCGCCTGGACAGCAGAATCGCGACTGTGGTCGGGCTGAGCAGCCCCTCGGCTGCTCTAAACACGAGTTTTACACCACAAGGACTTCCAGATCACTCTACAAACATACACAAACATGAAACACAAGCAGAAAGACTTCACACGCACCCACACGACCTCATGTGTTCGGGTTGAACCCGAACACCCGAAACCCTAGTTTGGACAGCCGTGAAAAAGCAAGAAAAGAGACAACCAAGGTCGTCTACCTGCTAGAAAGGAGTAGACTAGGCTGTAGTTGAAGTCTAGACGACGAAAACGAGCCTAAGCGGGTCGGATTTGGTGCTAAGATGAAGAAATGGTGTGTAGAGAGGATGAAGAGATGAAGAAGATGAAGTAATGGTGAATTAGGGCTGGTAATGGGTTTATATACCCAGCCTAAGTTTGCAAAATTACAAGTTTAGTCCCAGCACTTAACCCCCAAGTTTCCCCAATTTGGTTCGGTTGTAAAACGACTTTATTAGGTTAATTATATTAATTATAAAAATGCATTTAATGATATTTATAACTTGAAAATGGTTTCATTGGTGACGTTTAATATATATAAAAATGATATATTTGGTGGTTACGATGTTGAAAGTTTTATAAAGTTTTTGGGGTTAACATAAGATTACAACGAAAACACAAGCACAACGATGATAAGGCACACATGATATCCACATAAAGTGTTAATAAAGATGAGGAATGATCGATCAAGGAATAGTTAACGGAAAATCACGTTAATTGACGGACCTTAAGGTGACGGATGGCACAATATATATATATATATATATATATATATAGGAGATGTTTACTAATAAAACCAATAGTTATGCGAAAACCAAAGAAAATCACAGAATACTATAATATAATTCATAACTTTTTTGCTCTTTTAATTGTTAAAATTTTATTGAAGTATTTGTTAGATATATATTGAACATAAATACAAGAATGAAAATTTTTACGTACACGTAACACTATGTCAACTGAAAAATAGTTATGTATACGTAACATATGTGTGTCGTATGTGTAAGACTATGTTACAGTTTTCATTTGATCCATACCTTTATCTATATATACACATGCATATATATAGAGGATAGTGATAAAAAATCTATAAATTATGACCAGTTTTATTGGTTTTCTCTATTTTTCACATAACATTATGGTTTTCTTTGGATCCCTCCTATATATATATATATATATATATATATATATGTGTATATATATACACAGGAAGGGAACGAATGTTAACCCTCCTTTTATTATGATAACCGTATTAACTTTATCAAGATCAAGCAAAATCGTTTTTTATAACATTATTACCCATATCCAAAGTTATGTTTTTTATGTATATTCGTGAAGTCACAAGTGTAAAAATGTTATAAGACTTGTAAGTTACACTTATACCGTCAAATATTTGCAAGGTGTAAGTAACTTACACATGTCATAACTTTTTATATTTGTAAATTTACACATATACATAAAAGAGTATAACATTGTATATGTGTAATAGTTTTATTCCAACAAAAAATTTAATGATTTTGATTAATATTGATAAGTTAGCACGGTTATCACAATAAAGGAGGTTTAGCATTCATTCCACACCCTATATATATATATATATATATATATATATATATATATATATATATATATATATATATATATATATATATATATATATATATATATATATATATATATATATATATATATATATATATGTGTGTGTGTGTGTGTGTGTGTGTGTGTATATAATTCAAATATATTAAACCTTTATTGTTTTTAATTCAAATCTATAACGTAAAGGATTCTGAGATGAGTATCATACGATTTAAGAGGTTAAATAAAAATTTAGATGATTGATATCAGAGATCCAAAATTTCAAATTTTTTTATGATGATTCAGATAGTTAAGAAAATAAAATATTCAAAATAAGAAAACTAGCATCATTGATATAAAGTTTGTTAGAGGAAGTTTAGCGCGAAAATATGGTCCAACTTTGGTTACTTTAATTAATTAATTATGTTCCAACTTTGGTTACTTTAATTAATTAATTATGGTCCAATTCTCAAATCCACTCCGATTAACAGACTAGTAAGACGTCCGATCACTTCAATTTTGAAAATATTGTGGTTGAAAACTTTGATTAATTAATTATGGTCCAATTTTGGTTACTTTGGTTGACTATATGATTGACCATTCTTTTACATACTGAGTATGTCTGTTTGTGATAGTTGTATAAAACTTTACGTAATTTGATTTAATACGATGTATGTAGTTAACAAATTACACTTTGTGGCTACTTTCACGTTTCAAATATTTTAACTCATTTTAAATGTTTCCCTTGTAGCTGATTAATTTAATTTGGCGAATTGTAATAAAGTATATCTTAAATCATCTTAAACAAATCAAATTATGTAATTTATAAATGATTACTGATTAGGTTGATATTAATATGTCGTCATAAATCATTCCAGATGAAATTAAAATTAAGAATAACAGTACTTTTGGTTTAAGAACATACTATTTCAATCTCTGAATTATACGAAAATGTTTATAATTGATCTGACTAATAATTGATTTAATATTAACAACTTTCAATGTTGTTTCACCTAAATCAATTTAAATACAGAGTTTCAATATTGTAACATATTTATAACTTAAAGTCAGTAGCATAAATGGTTTGTATTGTTCCATTACTATAGAAGCCGAGCGACATAAATGCGTCAAAAACAAAACAGTGGTTACTATTTAATATATCTTTTCACAAACCGTAACTTGACAACAAATCTCGCTGAATTGTAAATTCATATCCTTTATGAAATATGTCATGAATATGAAAACACGAGTGAAATATTTACCTATTAGAATACGAATATTCACATAATAAAATAACTATATATATGGTAAAGAAAAATTATTTATTGCGAGAACTCATTAATGCTAATGTAGTGAATAGTTACATAATAATTATACAGTGTAACTAACTTTTACAACGCATTATACAACTGATGTAACTATTATCCCTCATTTTAAGAATTTCCATTTCTTTTTTTTTTAGGTTTTCTTAACTTTTTGTATGATCTTATTATTTTAAGCAAATTACACCAATAGATAAATCTTTTTAATATCTTTCATTTGAGTATAGTATTGCTATATGTTTTTTTTTTAATTAATGTTCGCCGGGGACCATTAACTTTACCGCCGTAACTCTAACTTACAGTAGTGATGTGCCCTATTGTGAACCACTAGTTGGGTTAATATGTTATCGTAATAAACAAGTGTTAACATTTGGTATTTATCCTATATATACATATTAAAAAAATACACCATCAATCTTAATTTTTTATCTTTAATTTAAGTATAATACTGTTATATTAAAAGAAAATTTATACTTCAATACTACATATATTTAATACTACAATACAATATAAATATAATATGATATACTACACATATGTAGTTTGATGTACCCCATATATGCAGTACATATGTAATACAGAGATATTATACTCATATTAAATATAAAAATAATTCTTGATATTATGGTGTATTTTTTTTAGAAAAATAATATCGTATGAAAAAGTTATAGGTGTTTAAATTAAAAAAAAGGATTTGTTCTCAAATTTTTCAAATTAAAACTAGTTCTCACATAATCATCTACCTTAAAGTATATATTGGTGAAACCATAACATCAATAACACTTTTTAAAGTTTTGAAATTACGTTTTAAAAGTTTCAAAGGTATTATACGGTCGTTCACTTTTCAATTTTTCAAGCAAAAGATAAGGGAAGCGGCTCACTGACAACGATTTTTCTTTTTTTTACAATTTTTAAAATATAATGTTTCCTAATATTTTGATTGTATAGATTCAACATGCTTATTTTTATATACGTTTTAACATAATTTTACTCAAAACTGAGTTGTGCATAATAATGTACAAGTCAATTAAACCATAAATGTACAATTATATGGTCCTGAACCCAGAAGTTCTTATAGTTTGTTAATTATAGGATAAAATATTTGATAAAACATCACTGGAAACAAAAACTTAAAAAACTCACTTCATAACAA
Organism: Flaveria ramosissima; assembly: GCA_025215565.1. Lineage (NCBI taxonomy): Eukaryota > Viridiplantae > Streptophyta > Magnoliopsida > Asterales > Asteraceae > Flaveria > Flaveria ramosissima. Next base: position 13,392,562 of record CM046046.1, on the reverse strand, counting down.
TACTCGTCAATAATAATCATGTCTTCATATTTAAAACATCACAACTGTATCTAAAAGTAAAATATCATTACATTAACAAGGATGTCGGTCCCTTGATACCCACTAGCTTCATTCCCATGTCATTTTTAGCTTTCGTCACTAACTTCCAATTAATATGTATATAAAGTTAGCTTTGCTAAGTGAATTTTAGTTTTATAATATAAAAAATATATTTTTTTACTTCGTTTAATGAACACATTCATCATTCCCACAAGTCGAATTGGATTTCATGTCATCCTTAATTGTGTTCTTTATATTTATTTTAGTTATTATCTTTACTCTTCTATAAATTGAGGTTGCATAAAGTAAGAGCTCAAACATCGGTTGAAAAATATCAACCAATGCTAGGCAAACATCATTGAGCATAAACTATTCGTAGAAATAAGACAGGTAGAGATCCAAATAGTTAGAAACAATCAATATTAATTAACAATATCCTAACTAAATACGGGTAACAATATCCTGATATAGATTATTAAGGTCTAATGCGGGTATCACTACTAATACGATGTCGATTTTGATTAATTCCATACTTCTCTTGTTGTCTTACAATCTTTTATATGCAATATCAAATCTTCAAGCATAGTTGGTGTTATGTTAGTTATTGCACACTTATGTTCCTTGATATCTAGGGTTCTTTTAGCCGTGGGTTCTACCAATTCTCAAAAATCATTTGCATCTAGCATGATCTTTGTTTCAATTTTCAAGTTATATAATTTGTAGATTTTAATATGGGAAATTGATAATTCGAAACAGATGTACTTGACTCTATATAAGTCAGAATTGTAGTATTTGTTCTTTTTGGTGTCATTGTTACCACTCAAGAATAAAACTTACACACAGAGTATAAACAAAGCTTTGAGTAATCATACAAAACAACCTTTTAAGAATCGTTAACAACGGAACAATATCAGGTTAATTTCTTAAATAACTCTGAACTGAACGAAAAAAATTGGTTATGAGTTTTGTAGTCTAACACCGAGAAGAAATTTTTGAGTAACAGGAAACAAATGTATTTCTATCGACACCAAAACTCGATCAAATAACTCAGACAACAAGCAATAATTTGGTTCCTGGTCTTTGATTAGCAAGAACACACTAAGACAACCGATTATATGTTGTGCCAAAATTAACAAACAAATTTTGTGTCCTTTGGGATAAAAAACGAAGCAATTCAATAATGATATGATAGCATGATATGTATTTCAACTAGTATTATCTCTTTGATTAAAAGAATCAACGATATGATACATTATCGAACAAAAAAAAGACAATTCTCGAACTAACTTGCATGACATATATTAAATAGTAACTGGGTTGTTAGTGTTTCTTAGATATCTTCAAAACAGATTTAATAATTTGTAATGCAATCGGATCGAGTCAAAAACGACCAAGCAATTTTCGATTTTGAATTAGAAACCGAGCTAAGATTTAATTCCATATGTACCAAACAATTCAATTCTGTGAAGGTCTAACTCGTCTGTGGAATCTAAATCGATATTAGTTCTTAATTGGCAATTCAATACTTTAATTAAGGTGGCGTGTGGTTCGTGAAATTGTTAGAATTGGAATTGCAATTGGTATTGTAATTTAAATTAAAAATAAAATTTGAATTGAAATTTACAGGATTTTTTTGAAAATCTAAAACATATTTTGTTGGTGGATTTATTATGTAATTGAAATGTAGCTATAGATGAAAAGACAAATTTAGCCATAGATATTAACCTATACAAACATACATTTACACTCAAAATCTTTATAAAAGTGTTTTGATAATATCATCCCACCGTCACCTCACCCCACCCAACCTACTAGTTTTTTATACAAAGTGGAACTTACATGTGTACATGTGTTATTGTTTGACCGTAGACCCTATATAACCAATCTCTTCATCGCGACGAAGATTAGCTAACATGACAGTTAATCTCCACTGATGCCCTGCTGTTTTTTAATATGTTGGTGGGGTTGAACCATATTATATATTATATAATTACCAACGATGAGTTTAACCGCTGGTAAGATCAATTTCAGCGCTGAACGCAATCCTAACCCTCTAAACTCGGCAGTTTAGTAGTTGCAGGGTGGTTTTCGGCAGTTTGTTGAGACCTGCGATTTTTGGGGTGCAGTTAATAGACAAACTGGATTTTAGCAGGACTGCATCGTGGGGCTGTAGTTAACCCTGTAACCGTTTCATGTCCTCTATAAAAGCAGCCAAGAAATCAATTGAAATGCCTGTCACTGCTTAATCACATGTTGCTGTTAAATGGTTTGTACCTGGATCAAATAGCAGCCAGAAAAGCAATGGAAATCTTTGTCACTACTTCATCACATGTTGAAAGTCCTGCAAAAAGAAGAGTATTGAGCATAATTTCAGTTCAGTTTTGTATTATATGCCCACTAAAATTATTAATTTTTTCAAAACAGTTTGTCAACATTCATGATCCTGTCACAGTTCGCGCGTGCAGTGACTGTAAATTAAGTTGAGGTATGTAATGACGATTTGTTATGCCAGAGTAAATACCATCAATGTGATTTCATGTATTTGGGTTTATTGTTAAACACATTTTAATGCTCTCGCGAATGCTTTTCAGGGGAAAACTATATTGGGGAGAGGAATTACCTCCATATTAGATGTTGTACAGTTTCTACAGTAGCTGGAATGAAAGGGAGTTTATTTACCTTAAATCGTTATTGAATGATAGAGACAAGGAAACGGAGTATGTCAATTCTTATAGAATAAGAGAAGGAAGACGGAGAAATATAGTTGAAGTAATCTATTTTTGTAATTAGTTATTTTTTCCTCATTGATTGGTTCACATATGTAAATTCTACAAGTCATTCCTAATTAAAAGATTTAAATTAAACACATAGCAATTACTTTCTATATGAAGATCCCAATTAGGCAGTTGTTTCCTATTTGTCATATTCTTTCAAAAATAATACTATTACATAGAGTTCAATTAAGTTACTTTGTATAGTTAAATCAAAATCAAATGTTGAAATTGAATATTTGAAGCAGTGTCTATCTTTACAGTATACTTTATAAATGTATATTTTTGTTTGTTTAGTTTTGTATATAATAAAAGTATAAGAGTGGTTATTATTTATTTATTTCTTTTTTATTTAAAAAATCCTTAATTATGTTTTTAATACTAATAACTGTGTGTATATCTTTCCATGTTACATTAATTAATGAGACTTTCACGTTTACTTTTGATGGCTTTTTTTTGTAGGCATCACCACAAAATGTTGGCAGAAATAGATGTCTCGATGGTATATATAAATATATAATTTTTAGGTTTAATGGATTTAAATACACTTAACTTTTGGAAATTGACCGCTGCCAACCCCAAGTATTATTTTGGTGAATATAACTCCCAAGTAAAATCTTTGGTGTCTGTATCACCCGCCGTTTGTTATATACATACAAAATACACGCATCTGATGATGTACATACAAAATACACGCATTTGATGATGTACACGTATGCGTGCCACATCATCAGATAGTTAATGTCGTTAGGGTTCTAACAAACGACAAGTGATACAGACACCGAAATGTTTACTTGGGAGTTATATTCGTCAAAATGATACTTGGGGGTGGCAATGGCCAATTCCCAATAGTTAGGAGTATTAAATCCATTAAGCCTAATCTATTAGGATTTTGTCTTACATACATTATTTTCTTATTTTCGGTGCAAATTACAGGAAAGAAGAAACAATTTAGAGCTTATTGATTGCAATACTCACTTTAGTCCCTTCAAATCACATCTTCATCGATAAATAAACAATGAGGTGAGTTTCATTTTTTTACACATGTATCATAATGTCAATCCGGATGCATTTGCTAATAATTTCAAATTTGTGAAAAAGAAAACTTATTAGTAAAATTGCTTTAGTTGTAAACAAAACAATTAAACATGTAGGAAATAAAAAAACATTGTCAATGCATTTATATAAAACTAATAGGAATAATGTAAAATGTTTTTCTTTGTAAATTTAATAAAAGATAATGAGTTATTAACTCTAGTCTTTTTATTGTATCATTAAATTTGTAATTTTTATTTTGATAGCTTCTGTTTGACAATTAAACCAAAAGAATTGTTAGGACCGTTTTCGTATGGAGTACTAACGGATTCTACATGAGACCAGATCAAATAGTGCGGAATCCTATTTGATTGGCGATCCAATCAGTGAGAACGACAACCTGATCGATCTAACGATGAAACAAACGTTTAGAATTGATTAGAAATCGATCAGGAACGAACTATGAAGTTGGATAGGCTGTTTAGGACGCTCTGGACGGCTAGGATTTGTAAATCTTCGAAATCTTCGTTTTTCCACGAATTATGTGGTATTTATAGGTTTGTAGTTTTCATTCGTACGACTGAACCATTGGCATGGTTCAGTCGTGCGACTGACTCATGCGGTTGATTCATACGCACGACTGAAGGTTCAGTCGTGCGACTGAATCAATCTTATGTCTCAGTCATACGACTGATCCAGTCTCCTGGTCTAGTCGTGCGACTGGTCCATAAGTATGATTTTTCATGCGTATGACCCATAAGTATGGTCCATTAGCATGAATAATTACCCGACTAAGTTGAACATATTTCTCAATCATTATTGATTTAGAACTATGCACAACAACCTCAAACCCATATAAGATATTCATACATATGAATTATATCAAATACAATAATAATATGAAATATTTAAAGACAATTAAACATCAAGAAACATATTATATTTCATTAAGAATTCACATTACATCTTTGTAAGAAATAAAAGACTTTTACATTAAGAACATAAACTAGGTACATAATATATCAACAAACTCCCCCTTGGACTTAGTTTAGCCTATTGTCTAACATTCTTCACATGCTCTTGAAATTTCTTGTACTTCTCTTCTCTGGTGACTCCTGCATGTATCTCGAATGCAAAGCAGAGTCGTATAACATGTTGGAATTGTAGAGCTTGTACAATATCTTGCGTGTCATAGAACAGTGGCCACTTGTATAGAGTGTAAACATCTTCAGCAGACAAGTTGGTAAGCCACATTGGGTCAAATACCCTGATAGTCTCTATCTTCCCTTCTCTGTTAAAAACTATGACCGCTTCCCCCGTCCTCTAGTCATAATACCACCATTTGAAGTGTGGAGTGAAGTCCTAAGGCATCTACCGTAAAGGAATCTTAGACATTGTGCGTGGGGAACTCCACTTCAACACTACCTTAGGTCTTCCTGATATAGGATCAACTTCAATCTTATGAATGAAACGTTTAGGTTGTTGAGGCCTGAAGTTGACCCATCTGGTGTGGTATTATTTCTTCAGCGCTGTCTCAAACTGGCCAATCTGTTTAGCTCAAAACCGGGAAGAGTGTTCAGATCATGTGGATATCTGAAGTACTCAATCCCCTTCTCTCTCTTAACAGCATAGACATCCAAATCTTCAAAATAGGCCCACGCGATGATCTTGCCTGACACTTTCTGATGTCTCTTGACTCAGTAAAGCCTTGTGTAGGCATTCAGCTTTGGAGGTGCGCGTTGGGCTTTCATTTCTACAAAACAAGCTGCCCATTCAGCCTTCTTAATATCAACATTAGCATCCGAAGCTTGGGCTTTACTTTCATCCTTTTCTTTTTCTTTCTCCATCTCTTCCAACTTCTCAAAAGTATCACTGCCAAAAGTTTCACCCAAGTTGGGGATAACGTTGCCCTCAGGGTCAGTGTACTGTGGATAGTAGTCAGATGTGACATCTTCAATCTCAATCTCATCCACTCCTTGTAGCTCCTCATCACTCAAAACATCAACTTCTGGAGCATCTTTAACAAGTTCATCTGGATTCAGTCTAAACATCTCAGCGAGCTGCTCGTCAGTCAGATCATGTATGATTTCTCCTTCTTCTGGAGTGTAGCTCACTGACCTTCTGACAATCCCTTGCAAGTCAAGAATCATAGTTAGTTGAGTCTTGACTTGCTGAAGGGGAAGAACATCATAATCATCAGCTTGTGGAGCTTTGCCTTTGCCCTGATCATGTGTCTCCTCAGCTGGAGCTGTAGAGGACGCGACTCTTTTGGAGCGCCTCTCCTGAGCTGCTTGAGTTGATGCTGATGCAGATGCATCACCTTCTTGATCATCATCATCATCCTTATCATCTTCCTTACCCTTTCCACTTGGTTCCGCTTCCTCATCATCATCATCTTCTTTTGAGTCATCATCTGTAAGCTCATCATCATCATCTCCACCATCATCACCATCATCTTTAATCTTTAGGGGCTCACCCTTAGATCCTTTCAATCTCAGCATCAGCTTTTTGTTCTTCTTCTCCAACCCCTCAATCCTCTTGAAAGAAGCCATCACAAGCTCATTTTGAGCCGTTAGTGCATGGTGAGCTCGAACTAACGCTCTCTCGTGAGCAGCATTCTTCTCGGTCAGCTGAGCAATCTGCTTGCCTTGGGCGGTATTGACTGCTACAAGCTGGTTCATCTGGTTGGCTCTCAGCTCATCTGTGGCTAGCAGCTTTAGCACCAGTCTGTCAAGGCTCGCTAGCTGTTCCTCTAACCCGACAGTGGGTGTGGATGTTCCGGCTTGGTGAGTAGTGGGTGTAATGGTGGATGTGGTGAAGATGGGAGTAGGAATGGAAGTGGGTTGTGGTGGAGCTGTGTTGGGTATTGTGGGTGAGGTGGATGTGAATGTATGAGTGGTGGTGGGAGTGTTAGTGGCTGTGGTACTGGTGGTGGCTGTGGTAGGGGTTGTGGCTGTGGTGGTGGCTGTGGTGGTGGAAGAACTGATCAAGGTGATCCTTTGTCTCTTACTCTTCTTGCCATAGGGATGGGCCATCCTCTTCTTCCTAGACCCCTTGGCTATAGGGGCTCCCCCTGAGCTGATCGGCTGGTCGGGTGTGTATGTTGGATCTGTGACATCAGTATCACCACCCTTAGACCCAACTTGGTGTCCACCAACCGCCTCTTTCCCCTTCTCGGTAGCCACAAACCGGCTACCGACTCTCCTAGTGAGAGGCTCATCATCAGACCCATCTTCTTCATCTAACAAGAAATCCTGGTGGAAAGCAGCCTGCTTAGATCCACCAGGTGCAGCTGAAGTACTGTGTGGAGGTGGTGGAGATATAGTAGTCAGTGGCCTGTGATTGACTAGGGTCAGCATCTCCACCACCTTGACCATCATCAAGGTCGTCATCATCATCGTCATCTTCTTCAGTGGGAACCACTATGGGCTCAACATAAAAATCACTTTCATCGTGACGCCACTTCTTCCATGAAGGCGCCACATAATCCACGTTGGCCAGATGGCCAAACAGTCTCCTGACCGGGGGCTTCACCTGCTTGCCATGATACACCTTCATCCTGCCCAAAGTGGTGTCATCCATCACCTCTAATACAACAGCATCATCCTTCTCCTTCGGCAGCAGAGGAAGCTTCTCGTCTATAATCATCTGCAAGAAACGTGGATACATACAGAAGCCTTCCTTGCCCTTGGCCTCAATGTTCTCGATCAAGTAAGAGAACAACATGCGGGAGAAATTGAACGGGTGGTTCAATACCAGTACAACGTATGCATTCTGGATTTGGTCAGACATCTCATCAAATCCTCCACGCCTGGAGGCTATGCACTTGAGGATCACATGTGCCAAGTACTTGAACTGGGGGCACATGTTTCTCTTGTTCAGCACGCCGGCATTGATATCCCCAACGTACTTGATCCTCAGAAAACATCTCCGAACATTTAGGGTATGCAGCTAGGTTGGGTAGGCTCCATCCTCTCCCAGATCCAATACCCTCCTCAGGTCGTCTTCATTGATCTCAATCTCCTGTCCGAATATAGTGCTCCGAATATAGTGGGGCTCAACGGACCGATCAACTACAGCGTTATCCCAGAAAGTCTGCTGTATAGATCTATATGGTGTGCATGGTGTAGAAATAGCCTTGTAGATCCTCAATCTACGTAGGAAGGCTATGATCCCAGTGAACGCAGAAGCGTTTCGGGATGTAGCATCCATATGAGCACATATGTTGTGCTTAGTGCTCATAGTCCATCTCTTAGCCATATTGCTGCAACACAAGAAACATATACATTAGATTTGTGCATAAAAGATAACAGTTGTATTTTAGTTGATTTTGATCAACTGGTTCAATCGTGGGTTGAACCATACGACTGAGTTCAGTCGTACGATTGAGCCTGCGACTGAGTTCAGTCGTACGATTGAGCCTGCGACTGAACTTAGTCGTAAGCTATGCCACACGGTTGAGTCAGTCGTGCGACTGCAAACCAATTGATTCACTCGTGCGATTGAATCATGTCAATCATGCGACTGAGGTTCATATGGAGTGTCTATTCGTATCTTGCTCTGTTCGACACTCTAACTCAGAATCTTTGTCAAAACGTTATATTACACTTCATGTTTAGATTCATTAGCTTTGCAGGGACTCGAAATAGCACTTATTATCATTTAAATCAACATTTGTATTCATTTAAGTGGTCTATTTTTTAGAGTAAAGTCTCGGTTCTTTGAGTTTAACACTTTCGGTCATTGTGTGTCCGATTAATCCAATCATTTGTACCGATTTCAGTTGCTAAATACCTGAAGATGAATGGGAAATCAATCAGTATAACTTTCGAAGAGTAATCATAACAATTAGAAATTTGGCAGAGTGTCTGAGTATTAGGCGGTTTTGAGAGTTTTTGAAGGGTGGTAGGGTATACGACCGACTAACCCCCTATTTATACTGTTTTGAGTTTCAGTCATGCGACTGGACCCATACGCATGATTCATTTGTGCGACTGGGGTTCAGTCGTGCGACTGACTCAGACTGCTTCATCCAGTCGTACGATTGGTTCATTCTTGTGATCCAATCGCATAGTTGACCCATACTCATGGTCCAATCGTGTGATTGGCTCATACTTATGGTTCAATCGTGCGATTGACTCATACTTATGATTCAATCGTGTGATTGGCTCATTCGTATGAGTTTGGCCTCAAACATTTCCACACTCGAAATCTATCTTTTGATTTATGACAGAGTTCATCTAGTTATATAGTCCGACATCAATGCAAAAATGATAACAAAAATAGAAAACAACTTGAATTAAAACAAAACAAGACATATTTTTGTGTTTTTGGTTTGAGGTGAATTAAAACCTTTTAGACATCATCTAACCGATTTTTCCTCATGAGCAAAACAGCTTTAATTTAATTTTATCATATCTGGAAAGATTCATATGGAATCATACAGGTATATCATAATCATTTGGGACCCTTTTATATGTACTTTGATACTAGATTCTCATTTGTCTGAGAGTCAATAGCACTTTCAGGAAATCATACTAGAGCTATAAGATACACACAATGATTTTGACCGTCGAGAGTTGCAGCCTCGATGATTGTCAGTATATTTATCCATTTAAATCCATACACAGATTTTTGACTCACATTGGTGATGAATTAGGTTATATTATTTCAACAAGCATTTGTGAATCCCACACTTATATGGTAATCAATATTCCTCAGGAGATTTTTGAGCGCTCTACGGGTATTTGACAAGAAGAAACTATTCTAAGAGCTTTCAAAGAGATGTCAAGCCTCAGGTCAGTGCCATCGCACAGCAGAGAGGCGCAACCAACAATGAATTCTAGAATATTTAGGTTATGCTTATCCTCTGGTCAGTGCCATCGCACATCAAAGAGGCACACAACCTATCTTCTTGTTAGAGCATTTTTTTTCTTTTGCGCATAACGCACCAACAACATTAGTCATTAGCTTGATTGCGCTTAACAGTTTTTCCATGTGCTTTGCTCATTGTTATGGTCATCCGCACACATTTGTGGCGTTTATTTTGCTCGTCACCCCTTATTGGAAATGCGTTGATTGTGTTAACCAGGGATAAGATGAGAACCCACAGCTAGTTGAACAACTTAGTTTAAATTTGATTCACCAATGAAGTCTACTCGTCTATTGTGTTGAATCTACCGACACATCATATAATAAACTAGATTCCTCTAGGCCTACTTTCTCTATGTTACCTCAGTAGCAGACTAGTTTACTATCATTTTTCCTCTATTTGCTTAGACTTCTCATACTTATAATTTGAATATAGCATTTTGATCATTTAAATCCTTTGGATGTCCCAAACAATTTAGTTCGCCGTGTACTATCATTTTCCATAATTTTTGAATCAATATCATAGATTTGATTTCTTTGCTTTCAGCTTATCTGCCCGCCCTCGTTTTTTTTAAGTAATTAAATACTAAAACTAATTTAAATACTGAAACTAAACTATTCTCCCCCTAAAATTCTAAAACCGAAAATATTTTTGTGTTTATGGATTTTTAAAGACAGGTAATTAAACTTAAAAAATTACAAAAAATTTGGCGGACCACGAACTCGACTCTTCTTGAATCACAGCACTTTTCTTTTCCACGCCATTGAGCTGTAAAAGATATAAAAACCGAGGTTTGTCAAAGGCTTTTTTGTAGAGGTCGGCGCGTTGAAAATCTGTATTAATTTTAACAACATCGATTAATTCCTTTTCAAAACAATCACGTATAAAGTGATATTTAATACCGATGTGTTTAGTTTTTGGGTGTTGGACCGGATTTTAATGACAGCTATTGCAGCAGAATTATCAACAAAGATAGGGGTGTTAGAAAATTGCAAACCGTAGTCTCGCATTTGCTGTAGAATCCAAATGATTTGTGAACAGCAACTTGCAGCAGCAACATATTCAGCTTCACATGTTGACAGAGCAACAGATGTCTGCTTCTTACACTGCCAGGTGACTAATTGTCTTCCAAAGAACTGACATCCCGCTGATGTTGACTTGTAATTCATCTTGCAACCACCATAGTCCGAGTCACTATACGCAGTAAGCTCAAAGTCATCATCATGAGGATACCACAACCCGAGTGTTGGGGTACCCTTCAGATAACGAAAGATCCTTTTAACTCCAATGAGATGATTCACTTTTGGTTTAGCTTGATATCTGGAACAGATACACGTGGCGTACATAATATCAGGACGAGAGGCTGTGAGGTACATCAGAGATCCGATCATTCCTTGGTATATAGTGGCATCTACCAGATCACCATTTTCGTCGGGTGCTACATCGTGGTTCATGGCAAGTGGAGTCCCGCAACCGTTGCATTCTCCATGTCGAACCGACTAAGGATATCTCCTACATATTTGGACTGATGCAGAAAGATTCCATTTGGTGTCTGATCCACCTGTAACCCAAGAAAGAACTTCACCTCTCCCATGGCACTCATCTGAAACTCAGCTTTCATCACCGATTCGAATTCTTTACACAATGCTTCATTTTTGGAACCGAAGATTATGTCATCCACATATATCTGTACCAGTAGTAAATCATCATCTTTCTCTTTGATGAACAACGCGCAGTCAAATAAACCCTCTGCGAAAACCATGTTTCAGCAGATGAGTAGAGAGTTTCTCATACCAGGCGCGAGGGGCTTGATGAAGCCCATAAAGAGCCTTGTCTAGTTTATAAACTCTATCCCGATGATAAGGATCCTCAAATCCTTCGGGTTGACTGACGTACACCATTTCACGGATTTCACCATGAAGGAATGCACTTTTCACATCCAATTGATAAACTTTGATCTTCATGTAGGATGCATAGGCTAAGAAGATACAAATTGCTTCCATCCTGGCCACAGGTGCAAGCACTTCATTGTAGTCAATGCCTTCGACTTGTCTAAACCCTTGAATAACAAGCCGAGCCTTGTTTCTGATTATAACCCCTTGGTCATCTTTCTTACACTTAAGAACCCATTTAGTGCCAATCACCTTTGCCCCTTTTGGTCTGTCCACAAGAGATCATACTCCTAACTTCTTGAACTGAAGGAGTTCTTCTTGCATAGCATTAACCCATGCCTCATCGTTTAAAGCTTCATTTACATATTTTGGCTCAAATTGAGACACAAAACATCGATAAGCTCTATCGTGTAAATATCCTTTTTCCATGACTGCGGCATAATCAGCTGAGTATAACTGATTTCGTGTCTGAACTCCCGATAGAATATCCCCGATGATGTTGTCCAGGGGATGATGCACATTAACTCGAGTTCCGGGAGTGGTGGGAACAACTACCTCATTATCCAGATTTTGAATCCCAGGTTCAGTTTCTGTGGCTGTTGGAGTATGGGGTTCAGAAGTTCCAGAGGCATCAAGCTCAGATGCTTGTGTACTTTTAGTAGTGGGAACCTGTTCCTCCTGGTCCAAATTTGAAGTCTCAACTGCTTCATCATCAGAGGAAGACTCACTCACTTCAAGCTCTCCCCCTGAAGAGCTAGAAGTATCGTCTAATGGAACCGATGATGTCGGGTCTAGTGGAGGAGTATTCAGAACATCGTACATCATTCGAGCAGGTAACTCATCATCAGGATGAGAAGGAGGTAGATTGAAGGACTTGAAGAATCCATCATAGTCAAAGAAGAAGGAAGGTCATTTGCCAGTAAGGGGGGTGGTGTATCTTTGGACATCAACATTATACCACACTTCTACCTGACCCGTTGAGTTGTTATAAACTCTCTTGTCTGGTATACTATATCCGAGAAAGATACCTTCTTCTGCCTTCTCACAAAACTTCCCAGTATGAGTTTTCTTTAACAGCATGCACGATGCTCCAAATGGTTCTACTCCAAGTTGGGTTTACGTCGCTGGAGCAATTCATAACATGTTTTTCCATGACGTTTGACCACTAAGACTTGATTGAGAGTGTAGCATGCATTAGCCACTGCCTCGTTCCAGAATTGAATAGGTAGTTTAGAGTCGACTAACATTGTCCTTGCTGTCTCTATCAAGCTCTGATTCTTTCTTTCAGCAACCCCATTCATATGTGGAGTGTAGGCAGAAGTAAATTGACGAACAATTCTTTTTTCTTGACAGAAAGCCTCCATCCACTGATTCTTGAACTCTGTTGCGTTGTCTGATCGAATCTTTCATACTTTCAGCTTGTAGAGTGATTCCAATGTAGTTACTAGATGCTTGAATGATTCAAATGTCTCTGATTTGGCTTTCAGAAACATCACCCAAGAGAATCTTGAGTAATTATCAGTTACTACAAAGCAGTACCAATCACCAGCAATGCTCTTTGTACTGACTGGGCCAAACATATTCATGTGTAGAAGCTCAAGAGGAATGTCGATAGAATGACTTTCTTTGCTTTGTGAGACTTCTTAGTCTGTTTCCCTTTCTTACATGCTACGCAAGAATCTGGGAGTTGGAAATTCTTGACTGTAACTCCATTCACCAAATCATTCTGAACCAGATGATTCATCTTCCTGGGATTAATGTGTCCCATTCTCCTATGCCAGGAGATTGAATCCCTCTTTGTTGCCTTTGACAAGAAGCACTGGGCAGTAGACTCAGTTGTGGAGGCTTTTGATAGATCCAAGACATACAGATCGTTATATCTTGAAGCTGACATTAGAATTTTATCCTCATCGACAACATACTCCTTCTTCAACATGTAGCACTTCTTGTTGTCAAACACAACCTTGAATCCCTTATCACAAATTTGGGAGACAGAAAGCAAGTTGTTTTGCAGTTGTTGAACGTAGTTGACCTTGTCAAACTTCACTTTTTCATTTTCCACTTCGCCTTGAGTGGTGATGTAACCTCCTTTATTCCCAGCGAACGATACATGTCCCCCTTTAATTTGCTTGACGTTGAAAAGGAGAGACGAATTCCCGGTCATGTGCCTGAAGCCCCACTGTCAATAATCCAGGTATTAGTGATACGCTGTAGCGGACACCCTGCACATACAAAGGAATTGATTAGTTCAGGTTTGGGACCCAAGCCTTAACTGGCTTAGGTGTCCCAGAGGTATCACAAATCATGAACTCAACCCACTGTCCTTCAGAGGATGAGGGCACATCTTTCTTCTTCTTATTCTCACTTTCAGAAACATTACTTGTTTTGATCTTCCATACACCAGTTTTGTGTAAGGCCTGTTGTGGTAAACAGACGACTGGCTTATGGTTTGAACTTTAGGTGCACTAAAAATCTTAGGTGTAACCTTAGGAGTAGTATTAGATCTGATTTTAGAAAAACTTGGGTTTTCATCAAAAAGTTCAATTTTCTTTTTAGGTGTCTGATAATAAGGACAATTTGGAGAGATATGTTCTTGTTTTCCACAACTGTAGCAGGATCTTCCTTCAATAGTTTGAAGAATGTTGTGATGTGGGGTTGAGTTTGGTCGTGGTTTGAGATATGTCCAGTTAGGTGACGACTCTTCCTTTTTAGATGTTTCACCTTCTTTAACAAACTTAATTGTTTTGACATTTTGAACATCTTTCATTTTCATTTTATTTGGATTTTGATGATTAACACGTTTAAGGTTGATTGGATTAGACCTTTTAAGTTCTGAAATAGACGTTTGTGAACCTGACCCTAATTTAACCTTTTCAATTTTATCACCCAAATCCTCAACAGGTATCTTATCTGTTGATTCCAAAGAAGAATCCTTCTGTTTAGTGTAACACCCGGAAATTTTCTTTGAAGCCGACGAAAGAAGAAAAGAAATAAAGTCCAAAGTCGAGGGACCAAACTTGCCAAACGAGAGGAAACTTGGATGAGTGGAAGTATAAAAGGGGGAGGGCAGCCCACACCCTCCCCATTCTTGCAAAACTCAGCCAAAGAAGAGAGAAAAGGAGAAAAAGAGGAGAAAAGCTTGGTTCGGGTGGATTTGAGCGTAAAAATCGAAGTGTAGTGGGTCAAATCGAAGCTCTACTCGACGGGATCGTTTATGTGAGTTCTAGGACCCTCTTTTACACGTTTTTGAATGATTTTGGGGCTGGAACACATCTGAAAACCATTTTTTGAGTATTTGGGTGTAAACTCGTTTATGTATGTATGTGTATGTGTATGATTCGTTTGGGGCTTGATTTCAGACTTGGTTGTGCTTGAATGATGTCGTGGTATGCTTCCCTAAGGTTTAGAATGGTTGATTTAGACTTAAGAGAGGTTTGGAAGAGTTTGGAGGTCGAACTTGGCAGCTGCAGTTCGGGATGAATTGCATTCTGCGCCCAGCTAGGGCTATGCGACTGAAGGTCCATGCGTCCGAATGGCATGCGACTGGGTCCATACGCACGAAAGGCGTGCGACTGAGGTTCATTCGCATGAAAGTGGTGCGACTGAGGGTCATACGCATGAGGGTTATGCGACTGAAGGAAATGCGGATGAAGGTCATGCGACTGAATGAAATGAGGATGAAGGCCATGCGACTGAATGAAATGAGGATGAAGGCCATGCGACTGGAGTCCATACGCCTATGAGTCGTGCGATTGAGGTTCATACGCACGAAAGGTGTGCGATTGAGGGCCATTCGCATGAAGGTTATGCGACTGAGGTCCATACGCCCGGATGTCATGCGACTAAGGTTCATTCGCATGGGAAGCATGCGATTGGAGGCTATGCGACTGGAGGTCCATTCGCCTGAGTGTTCTCATACGCATGAGAGACCATGCGACCGAATAGGGTCGATACGCCCAAATGACCATAGTATTGTCTGACTTTCGGAAGTGCGGACGTAGGCTCGGACCTTTGGGATTGTAGATGATGTGATGGGCATGGGTGAGGTAAGATGATTTATGATGATGAGCTGATGATGATGATGATGCGACGCATGATGATGTGTGATGCCGTATGGTTTTATATGATGTGATGCGCATGATTCGTGTGATGTTTGATGTCGTGTGATTGTGCATGATGTATGTTATGTATGTATGATGTTTTCATGTGTGATGATGTTGTATGTTGTTATGTTCCTTATTGTTATGTGTGATTGTCTTCCGGTGATTTGCGTTGAACGTTAATGAATGTAATGAAAGTATTATGTAACGTAAAGTGGAAGATAATGAAAAGAGGAACGTAATGAATGAATGCAAGCATGAACGAACAAATGAGAGTAAGGATGGCTTGCAAAAGAAGAAATGAGGTTCACGACTCATTGAGAGTTGTTAGCTCAACTGTGTGTGTATTATAGCGTGTGATCTTGGCTAACTCATAAGGGGACATAGACACAGTAGGGAGTTCAGTTTTGGTAACTGTTCTGATACGTGCGATGTGGTATTTACTGTGTGCTATGTAGCGTGCGATTTTGGCTACCTCATGTGGTTTATGTAGCGTGCGATCTTGGCTAACCCATGAGATGGTGTGCGATTCTGGCTAAACCCCAAGAGTTCTCACATACTCAGGGGGAGTCGGTCTTGGTGACCACTCCGTTGGTGCGGTTTGTGCGATATGTACGATGGATATCATAAGGGACTATAGACACAGTGGGGGGTTCAGTTTTGGTAACTGCTCCGATACGTGCGATGTGGTATATACTGTGTCCTATGTAGCGTGCGATTTTGGCTACCTTATGTGTGCGATATGTACTTTGGGTACGAAGATGCGAAGGTGCGATTTGTGCGAAAAGTGCGATATGTATGAAATGAGCGAATGTAAGAAAAGAAGTTATGAACGAATGAAGCGAATGATAAAGTACCGTGCGATGATTAATGAATGGAAGAATGTAACGAACGTAATGGAAGATAATAATTATATTATCTGTATGTATGTATGTTGTGTGATCGCGTACGAAATTAACGAATGGTTTTATAAAGGAACTAAAGTATGTTTTATTTAAAACTAGAACTCACTCAGCAACACTGACTTTTATGTGTTTCCAGTTGGCAGGTAATGGTTGCTGAGGATGGCACGGGGCGGCTACTTAGCTCTTTTGGATGGCATCCATATTTATAATGCTTTTGTAATGAAAGGTAAAATGATATTGTGTAATGAACGGTTGTATTATATTGCCAAATTTTTTATGATGAAATGGAATGATGTTTAATGTTTCCGCTGCAGCGTTTTATGAAAGTTAAATGTAATTATATGTTTTATGCGCGATGAGGATCCAACTGTAAGCGTCCCTGGAACGGGGCCTTACATTTAGTGACAGATTTCACAGGTTTACCCGTAGAATCTGGATCACTGACCAGAGGAGTAGACACCACATGATCCTTTACTGGGTTATTATTAATTGGTCTACATTTAGTGTTCAAAAGGATTTCATGTGGTGGAGGTACTACCTTATAACCCAGACCTTCCCCCTGCATTCCGTTCTTTCACTAGGTTCTAAACAATGTGAGAAGAACTTGCTAAACTGTGCAGTTTTTGTTTTAATGAATCAACTTCGACTTGCAAAACTGCTTTTTCGTTCTTAGTTTCCTCCAAAGAATTTAAATAGAACTTGATGTCATTTGATTGATTTAAGGCAACAACCTCGGTTTCCCTTAGTTGTTTCCCCAACAATTCTATCTTTTCTTTGAAGCTGCATTCATTTTGTTTTAAAATACGATTGGCTTCAGTGCAGAGTTGTAAGTCATTTACTAGATTATCATTATGTTCTAATAACGTAGCAAATTTTAAATCAATGCTTTCTCTAAATTTATCACATTCAGTACATGCATGTTTTTCAAATAATTCGTCTTTATAACATACCTGTGTAGAACTAGACGAATCAGCCATCAAAGCAGTGTCAACTCTTCGGTGACTGGAGATTCTGAGTTTGTAGCACTTAGCTCTTCTTCAACCAAATGATCAACGACATTCATAGCTTCTTCGATATCTGAAAGTGAATGCTCAGCTATGATGTCTCCTTCACTTGCAGATCCATCATCCAATTTATCAACTAAAGCAATGTTTGATTCACCCTGAGAAACGAATCAGAAGGACCAGTCTTGTCCTTCATCACCTTGAGCAACCAAAGCTTTAGACTCTTGACTTGAAGATGAAGCTCTAATCTTATCCTTGTCTTGTCGGTTGAATGTAGGAAAAGGATTTCCGTTTCCAGTCTTCTTTGGCTTTACGCACTCACGTTTGAAGTGCCCCTTTTCACCACAATTGAAACACGTGACTTTCGTTTTGTCAAATCCAAATATCGTATCTTTAGTGGCAACCAAATTTTGCCCCGTCCTTTTAACAAACTTCTTGGCTCTTCTAAAAGCACTAGCCAAGGCCCACATAATATCCATGCGTTCTAGCTCATTTTCATCAACTTGCTCGTAGTCCTCATCAGCAAGATGACAGTTTCCAATCTTACCAGCAGCTAATCCATCATAAGATTGAACAATAGCAACTAGAAGGTCCATGTGCTCTTTAGCAACTTCCATGGTGACATTTCCGAGATTCTCGGTCTTCAACTTTGTAGTATTTTCCTCAGGAACTATGTATTGGATTCCAGATGACCCTGACGTTCCGGTTCCTGAAGCATTGCTTTGGGAAGGAGCAGAAGAGCTAGACACAAACGCCGTTTGTAGTGGTGCACCTGAAGTAGCCAGAGTTGGAACTGAATTGTATAGTGCAGGATTCTGAACATAGGATCCTTTCTTTGACTTGTATTTCATACGTAGTTCTTTCTCCCTTAACTTCAAAATGAAATCATTTATGTCTAAAGAGTGTCGTTTTGTCTCAGATTAGACACAAATGGATCCCATTTGTCTGGCAGACCATCAGCAAAACTAGAGACTTTATCTTCCATGGATGTGGTCACGCCATGAGTGTGCAACTCACTCATCGGATGATAGAATCGATCAATGATATCATCCAAGCTCTCATTCCCAATCGGAAAGAAATTGTCAAATTCCTTCTTAAGAGCTTTTGCCTTCAGTGCTTTCAGAGCTGCATTACCTTCGTATCTTTTTTCCAAGGCATCCCATAGTTTCTTAGACTGCTTGTTCTTAGAGAACTGATGAAATATGTCCTTAGGTATAGACTGAGTCAACAAGGCATATGCTTTCTTTTCAGCATTATGCAGAGTCTTTTGGGATTCACTCATTCCTCCAAAATTCAATTTAACTCCATTTGCACTGACTGATATTGTGTAACTAGTCTCAATGGATGTCCAAAGGTTTGGGTCAACTCCATTTAAGTAGATTTCAAACCGCTGTTTCCACTGTGGGTATTCATCCAAAGTTAACAGCTTAGGCGGTTTGTTGTGGTTTCCAATCTCATTCTCCAGAAGTAGAAGGTTCTAGATACGCGAGTCCTTTCCAGCACTGAATGCAGTAAACTGGTCTTCCATTGCTATAGAATTGGTAAACTTTGAATAGGACAGATTCATTCGTGCGAATGAGCTATGCGAATGGGTCACTCGTACGAATGAAGGATACGACTGAATTCAATCGTGCGATTAGATTCAATCGTGCGAATGAGCAGGACGATTGTAATCAACCGGCTGGAGTTGCTTAACCGTGCGGATGAGAGACACGACTGAGTTCATTCGTACGAATGAGAGTATACGAATGGGTTTAGTCGTACGAATGGTCCAATCGTGTGACTAAAGGCTGCTGTGTTTGAAAAATCAAATATTTTGAACACTTTGACACAAAATACGAATTTTCCAGAAACCCTAATCTGCCGTTTGATGAACAATCGAAACTTTAACACATGCAAACGTCAAACACTTTTTGGAGCAAAAGGTGACTCTTTTGATTGAAAATGTAGGTTTTAACACCAAAACCAATTGAATCCGCGCAAAATCACGAGCCAAAGCTCTGATACCACTTGTTAGGATCGTTTTCGTACGAAGTACTAACGGATTCTACGTGAGACCAGAACAAATAGTGCGGAATCCTATTTGATTGGCGACCCAATCAGTGAGAATGACAACATGATCGATCTAACGACGAAACAAACGTTAAGAATTGATTAGAAATCGATCAAGAACAAACTATGAAGTTGGATAGGCTGTTTAGGACGCTCTGGACGGCTAGGGTTTGTAAATCTTCGAAGTTTTTCCACAAATTATGTGGTATTTATAGGTTTGTAGTTTTCAGTCGTGTGACTAACTCATGCGGTTGATTCATATGCACGACCGAAGGTTCAGTCGTGCGACTGAATCAATCTTATGTCTCAGTCATACGATTGATCCAGTCTCCTGGTCTAGTCGTGCGACTGGTCCATAAGTATGATTCATTCATGCGTATGACCCATAAGCATGGTCCATTAGCATGAATAATCACCCGACTAAGTTGAACATATTTCTCAATCATTATTGATTAAGAACTATGCACAACAACCTCAAACCCATATAAGATGTTCATACATATGAATTATATCAAATACAATAATAATATAAAACATTTAAAGACAATTAAACATCAAGAAACATATTATATTTCATTAAGAATTCACATCATGTTGGATCTAGAAAGGCTGGTGCAACCAAAACCAAATCACTTAGACTATTTTGGTGCAACTAATAAAGGACTTCCGAAGCTAAGTGTGGAACTTCCGAAGGAAAAAGGAGCTTTTCCGAAGACAAAGTGTAAGACCAACTTCCAAAGGAAAACTCCAACTTCCGAAGACAAAGTATTCACTTCCGAAGATCAAGACTTAGAGTGAAAGATCAGAAGTCAACTTCCGAAGTATGAAAGAAGTCCTCAAGCCTCTGAAGTATAGAAGCCACTTCCGAAGTATAAGTGGCTTTGGAAGAACTTGCTCTTCCGAAGCCAACTTACCTTCGGAAGACACTACTATTATCCAGTGGACATAAGTATGGTCTCTCTGACACTCCCCTGCGGACCTCTGAGATACTGCATGGCGTTTTCTCAAAAGCCATGTAGTTGACCATACTTTATTCCACTGTTTACCTTTATCAGTTAGTACAGTTGCCAACTTTAGTTGGTGACAAAAGGTAAGTCATGGACATGTCATGACTACCATATCTTAGATAATACTTTATCTAAGATACCTTAACTTTAGCATTGTAGTATATTCTTTAGTCTTAGGTTTCCAGCTGGTATCAAAGTATATCCGGCTGTAGGATCTAGTATATATAGTTTCTCATTGTAACTCATGTTTTATGCTTTTAAGAGTCTTGTAATACTTTGAGTTGAGAAGTAATATATACAAGTGCCTTGAAAATTATTTCCTTGTGTTATTTGCTACTTATTATATTATTATCAACTCTTAGGAGAGATTCTACTTCATCTGATTTGAGTGTAATATAAGTGAGTTTGAGAGAAATCCAAGTGTTAAGTGACAAACTCGATCCTGCAATTGGCATCAGAGCTTTTTAGGCTCTTGATTGTGAGATCTTACCATCATAATCAACTTGTTTTTCACTCCTCCTACACCACACTCAAAATGGCCCTTAACAAGTCTGAAGTAGAGATGGGGACGATGACTAAAGCACCCATCATTACCCCTGAAAACTTCAGGTCATGGAGGAGACGAATGAAAGGCTTCATCAAGTATCAAGACAACAAGATGTGGCAATCTATCGTCAATGGCCCGTATAAGCCAAAGGTGGCTGGTGGAAACGGTGTCATGATAGAGAAAGCCGTTGAAGATTACTCTGATGAGGACCGGAAGAAGCTGTACATTGACAGCAATGCTAAGGTGTATGAACATCTCTGTACTCCTGCATGTATTGCTAAGGTTAAATTGTATCAGGACTACAATATGGAGATTAAATCCGATATTGAGTCTTTAAATGTTTTAAAATCTGACTTTAAAAGGGCTGAATCTGACTATCAAAGAAAAATTGAGGAGTTGGAGAAAAGTGTGTCCTTATTAAAACATGAACACACAAACTATAAGACTCAAATAAAGGATTTAATATCCAAATTGTTTGAGGCTCAAGCCCAGCTTGTCACAGCTGAGGTTCAAGCTAGGAAGTATGCTATTTTTTAGCAGAACTTCCAAGCCATTCTTGCATCATCCTCTCACTTAAAACTTTGTTACCAAAACAAAGGTCAGTTGGGAACCAATGAAATTGCTCCCCCACACTCTTATGAGTCTATAAGACAACCAAGGTGTGGTACTGAAGAGCAAGAGGTTCCATCTGCTGACCCACCTTCTCATGAGTCAAAGAGTGATGCAACCATTTATACCATCACATGGAAGAACCAGGTAATTTTACCCACTCCTGCCGGTGATGATCAAACCCTGACCACCAAAGCTAGAAGAAGCAGAGCTAAGGCAGCCAGAAAAAAGTGGCTGAGTCTAAGCTGAAGATAGATCCAAAGCAAAAGGGTGTATTCATCTCAGCTGGATTCCAGGTGGTAGGAAACTCTGATTCAGGAAAGGAGTGTAGTACCAGCACTCCTGTCCTACCAAAGGATCAGAAGTTAAAGGGAAAGGTTGCTGATGAAGAGAAAAAGAACAAGAAACAGCAATCCTCAAATTCCCAAAAGATTAACATTGCATGCATAATATGTGGTCTGCAAAACCACATGGCCAAATATTGTTACTACAATCCTGCTAGCACACATTATGCAAATAATGTTAAAAAGGAAGGAGTCAGGGAAGGTTTCTCATTTGGACCATATCAAATGGTTCAAGTGATGAAAAAGGGAAAGCTTGTTTCCGAAGCAAGGTTGCTTTCGGAAGAAGGTCCTTCTTACGAAGGGAAAATGGCTTCGGAAGCTAAAGCTGTCAAGACTCAAAAGAATAAAAGAGTCCCCTTGAGACCATCCCAGAAGAAGACTACTTCGGAAGAAAAGGTGGTGAAGGCTTCTTCCGAAGAGAAAGAAGCTTTGGAAGAATGTCAAGCTGCAAAAGCTTCAACAAGCTCATCCTCCATGATCAACCAAGGGATGGAATGGAAGATCAAGGAAGATGTTGCAGCCCAAACCTCTTCTTCAAAGACATCCATTGAACCCCCATGCATAAATTTTGGTTCAATTATGTCATTATCATTGGAAGAACCCAAGACCAAAAAGGCTTGGGTTTCCAATCAAAACTAATCATCTCATCTTATGTGCACGAACATCCATATGACAAGAATAACAATGTTTGGATTGTGGATAGTGGATGCTCCAGGCACATGACAGGGAACAGATCTCTCCTTCAAAAATTTCAACATTATGATGGAGGTCCTGTCCAGTTTGGAGGTGAGGCCGGAGGATATATTTCTAGCAGAAGAAAAGTTGACGAAGTTAAGTTTGTCAAACAGCTTGAACACAACCTGTTAAGTGTTTCTCAGTTCTGTGATCAAAAGCATCAAATGCTCTTCATAGAACATGAGTGCATTATCCTCAAACCCGGGATGACAATTCCTCAGGAATTGGTGCTTCTTAGATCTCCCAGGAAAGGGGATATGTACAAGCTGGATATGAACAACGCTTTCCTAATGGGAGAAGTATCATGCTTTCTTTCCAAAGTTGATGGTGATGAGTCAACACTATGGCATAAACGGATGTGTCATGTAAATTTTAAGACAATGAATAAATTGGCTAAAAATAACTTGGTACATGGTTTGCCTAAAAAGGAATATTTCTACAAAGATAACTGTGTTGCATGCCTGAAAGGGAAGCAACACAGGGCATCTCATAAATCCAAAGTTGTTAACTCCATCACCACTCCATTACACTTATTGCACATGGATCTATTTGGTCCCACAAGTATAATGAGCATTGGAAGGAAATCATATTACCTTGTGATTGTTTATGATTTTACTAGATTTACATGGGAATTCTTTTTAAGAACCAAAGATGAAACTGCTGAAACTTTAAAATCTTTTATTCTTAAAATAGAAAATCAAATTGATCACAAGCTTAAAATAATTAGAAATGATCAAGGGACTGATTTTAAGAACCACGTTCTTGACTCATTCTGTAACTCAAAAGGGATTGCCAGACAATATAGTGCTCCCAAAACTCCTCAAAAAATGGTGTTGCTGAGAGGAGAAACATGACACTTATTGAGGCTGCTCGGACCATGTTAGCTGATTCAAAGCTGTCTCTAACATTCTGGACAGAGGCAGTCAGTACTGCATGCTATGTGCAGAACAGGGTTCTTGTAGTTAAGCCACATGGAAAAACCCCTTATGAGCTATGGAACAAGAGGCTACCGTTCATTGGCTTTTAAGGTCCTTTGGCAGCAGTTGTACCATACTTAACACAAGAAAATTTTGCAAAATTTGCTGAAAAGTCGGATGATGCCATCTTCGTTGGATATTCCTCTAACTCTAAAGCTTATAGAGTTTATAACATTAAAAATCAACAATTTGAGGAATCTTTCAACATTGTAGTTAATGAGCACACTCCTTGTGTTAGGGGGAATGGCCCTGATCACATCTTTGATTTAGAATTGTTTCCAAACTATTCTAAACCATCTTGTGAGAATGTTTCAGTTGGAACAGGTGCTCAAAGTGATTCTGATGATGACCAACTGTTTGAGCTTCCCAGACCTATTCCAAGTTCTCCAAGAGCTGCAACAAATCAAGTTCCCACTATTGGCAGACCTGACAGTATAACTATCTCAAGGAATAGTGGAGCTTTAACCAGCGGTTCACCTGTTGACCCTTAAACTTCATCAGGTGACACTGCACAACACCAAGCTGATGGAAGCAACATGTTGAAAGAACAGGCAACTATTAATGCTGCTTCATAGCAAACAAATGATGATGATGTTTCTCATTCATTCAATCAGTCCTAATTGAATAAGTTTGAAACAACAGCTGGACCAAGTGTTTAAGCTCCTGAGTAAAATATGTCCAATTTGGATCTATCTTTGCAACTGGAGGTAATTCCTATACTTAGGATTCACAACACTCATCCAGCTGAGAACATCATAGGGGAAGTCTCTGAAGGTGTGAGAACAAGAGGACAAACTCACAATGGGAATGTCTGCTTGTACTCATGCTTTTTATCCCAAATGGAACCCAAGAAGGTGGAAGATGCCTTGAAAGATAGTAGCTGGGTTGAATCAATGCAAGAGGAGCTGCTTCAATTCAAAAGACAAAAGGTTTGGAACCTATGTACGCTACCATTTGGTCAAGTACCTATAGGCACTAAATGGGTTTTCAGAAACAAGAGAGATGATAGAGGCTTGATTATTAAGAACAAAGCAAGACTGGTGGCTCAAGGATACACTCAAGAGGAAGGAATCGATTATACTGATGTCTTTGCACCTGTTGCAAGACTTGAGCCAGTTAGGATCTTCCTTGCTTATGCTGCATCCAAGAATTTCACTGTCTACCAGCTTGATGTCAAGTGTGCCTTTCTATATGGGGATATAGATAGGGAAGTCTATGTATGCCAACCTCCAGGATTTGAAGACCCACAGCATCCCAACTAT
Organism: Flaveria ramosissima; assembly: GCA_025215565.1. Lineage (NCBI taxonomy): Eukaryota > Viridiplantae > Streptophyta > Magnoliopsida > Asterales > Asteraceae > Flaveria > Flaveria ramosissima. The sequence goes on along the minus strand of CM046046.1, from coordinate 13,367,411 downwards.
GTGTGCAAATTGGATAAAGCTCTATATGGGCTGTACCAAGCACCTAGGCTGTGGAATGAGACATTGTCTTAGTTTCTCCTGAAGAATGGTTACACTAGAGGTACCATTGATGAGACTCTTTTCATAAGGAAGTCTGGGAAAGACATCTTGCTCGTTCAAGTCTATGTTGATGACATCATATTTGGTTCCTCAAATGACCAAATGTGTAAAGACTTTGAGAGCATCATGAAGAAGAAGTTTGAGATGAGTTCCATGAAAAAAATGGACTTTTTCCTTGGAATTCAGGTGAAGCAGATGAAGGAAGAGTTTTTCATCAGTCAATCTAAGTATATCAATGACATCTTAGAAAGATTTGACATGAAAGATTGTAAGGCAGCCAAAACACCTATACCCAGAAACCACAATCTCTGCCCTGACTCTGAGAGGGAGGATTTTGATCAACATCAGTATAGAGCAATTATTGGTTCTCTGATGTATCTCACAGCAAGTAGACCTGATATCATGTTTGCAACTTGTATTTGTACAAGATATTAGGCTGCTCCAAAGGTGTCTCACCTAATTGCTGCCAAGAGAATCCTCAGATACCTCAAAGGAGCACCTAAACTAGGTCTCTGGTATCCAAGGAATAGTGATTTCAATCTCTATGGTTACTCTGACAGTGATTATGGTGGCTGCAATATCAACAAGATATCAACATCCGGTGGATGTCAATTTCTTGGTGGAAGGATCATCTCATGGCAATGCAAGAAGCAATCCTGTGTCTCTACATCAACTGCTGAAGCTGAATACATTGCTGCTGCTAGTTGTTGTGCTCAGCTGCTGTGGATTCAGAACCAAATGATAGACTACGGATTCAACTTCATGAGCACTCCTATCCACATTGACAACAACAGTGCTATCTCCATTACTGAAAATCCAGTGAAGCACTCCAAGACTAAGCACATTGATATCAGGTATCATTTTATTAGAGATATTCATGAGAAAAGTCTAATCAAGCTAATCAAAGTTGACTCAAATGAACAATATGCTGACTTGTTCACCAAAGCCTTTGATGAACAAAGATTCAAATATCTCCTTACAGCTATTGGGATGATAAACCTTGATTAGTCTATCTTATTTGAAAACCTTTTTATGTGTAAAGTTTTGGGTCAAAACAATCTAAGCCCTGTTACAAAAGGTCTTTCTCTGAAATTTTCTCTAAGTATAAATTCTTACGAAGAGGAATTAACCCTCGGAAGATATTTTACATATCTATTGAAGCAAATTCCTCCCAGAATAATTTTCTTTTCGGAAGAGTTGTTAAGTCTCGGAAGAAGCGATTGATTTCATATCAGATCTATTTCGAAGCTTATAACACTCTCCATTCGGAAAGCAACATATACTCTCGGAAGTAAAAACTTTACCTTCAGAAGAACATTACCTTCGGAAATGCTTTATACTTGGAAGAAAGACTTTACTGTGTAACAGAAATCTTTTGGGCCCCACTCTGTAAAAAGTAAAGATTTTGTTAATGATGTCGGATTATTTAAATGGACTAAACCTTACCGCCCCTGTCACATCCTCCACTGAAACGTCCCATCATCTTATCCACCCCCTTTAAACCGCCATTTCACCCATTTAAATAACTCCGGCTAATCACTTTCATCTTTTTACCAAATTTACTGCCCTAAAAGCTTCCTTCATCCCCAATTCACCCAATTCCGAACTATCTTCCTGCAACTTTCTCAAATGGCACTAAACCCTCAGCACAACCAAGTCGCACTTCTTGATTCTTCATGGGATGCCGACTTCTCAGATATCATCTCCTTTCTAACCCAATCTTCTTATTACACTGCCCTGACTGTTAATCCCACGGTTTACTTAAATCATATGTCTGAATTTTGGGCAAATGGTCAGATTGAAACCCTAAATGGGGTTCGTGTGATAAGATCGAGCATCTGTGGCCAGGAGTTGGTCATTTCTGAACAACTCATCAGGGAGCATCTCGAGCTTCATGATGAGGGCGCTCCTACAGAGTTCCCCAAGGCAGATTTGGACAACACCTATATCCAAACGCGATATGGTGGAGATGTAAGCAGGTCAACCGTTTACAAGTTTAACTTCTCTTACAACTGGAAGTTCTTTGCTGCATGTAGTTCTTCATTGCTTGTCCAACAAATCTGGGGGATGGGATCCAATCCCATATGAACTTGGGTGCCTAGATCATGGTTTGGTGAGAAGCCTCCGCTTTAACTACTCAAGATTTATGCTGACCAATCTTATGGGAAACCTTCAACGGAACACATTCTTCATGTATCCCAGGTTTCTTCAGCACATAATCAATTGTGAGCTGGACCAGAGTAAGCTTGTCTGTGCAGCTGCTCTAATTGTTCCTCAAATGAGGCCGACCATCTTCAAGACTTTGAAGAGAGTGTCCACCAACTTCACCGGAAGATATACTGCACTTCCAAGTATGACTGAGCCAATGGCTCCTGGTGATATCCCTGTTAACCCCACAGGTGATGAACCCACACCAGCAACTACCCTCACATTGCCAAATCTACCTTCTCACCCCATCACTATCACTTATCAAAGACGCCCCAAACAAACCCTTGTTCAATCTTCTCTGATTGAACAAGCTCCTCGTGTTCTATCCAAAAAGGCTAGAGTGGAACAATGGGCTCCCACTCAGCCTGAGGTCCAACCATCCTTCACAATTGACCTCAATATGGGTTTTGAGTCTCCTCAATCTCAGACCCATGAGCCCGAAACCCAAGCTAAAAACCCTCAGGGAGAGTCTTTATACTCCCCTGAGCAGCCAAAAAGGGACAGCCCCACCATAGGCTCAATGCCTTTAGACATTGATCAAAGTCCCGGGTCATTAGGCTTCACTTCTATATCCTTTACTGACCTACTAATAGGAGCTGATGAAGAGATTATGTCTCTTTGAGGCAATGAAGTTGATCCACAACACCCTCTCAAGGATCAACAGAGCGCAGAGGGATCTCTTATCTCTAGCCCCCATCAGCAAGCCTTTACTGAGGTGAGTACCATTGATGGGACTCATGTAGATTCAGCTGCCACTACTGAAAGGAGCCTCAATGGACCCTCAGGACAGTGGTAACATTACTGAGACTGAATCTACGGCAACCATGCCCTTTGATGACTCTGAAAGAGACATCACTGAGCAAGGAAAACCAGGGCGCCAAGAAACCACATCTGGTGGTGAGGATGAACATACTAGGTATGTTACCTCATCTCCCAGTGATTCTTCAAAAGAAGATAAGGGAAGACTGCAACTCACCATTGAAGACCTACTTTCTAAAGTCTCAAATCTTGAATCTAAGGTTAGGACTTTAGAGGATAGGTCTGCCACTCAGCAACTTGAGATTGATAATCTCAAGGCCAAACTAGCTGAGAAACAGATTGAGAGGTCTATTAGGCACGTACCAATTCAGGTCTCATTGACCTCTTCCTCCAGCTCATCAAGCTCTCAAAATGATGCTACCAAAAAGGGGGAGAGTGTTCAGGGACAAAGCCAAAGACAAGAGGAACCACAAAGTCAAGCTCTTACTTCCTTAAGTTCAAGATACCCTATGCAACAAGCTTCAGTTTTTCCTGAACCTCCTCCAGTTGTAATTCAAGTAGATCAAAGGATGCTCCAAGATCTCAACAGGTTCTTCAACAAGTTCCTGTTGGAATCTCTCATTGAACAGCCAAGTCCTGACTTGTCTGTGATTTACTTCGGAGCTCAAGAGCTTCAGAGGTTAAATGCACCTTCTACCACTATTGAGGAAGTTGGTCAACCTAAGGTCCAAGTGGAACCTGAGATTAACTTCGAAGGGGAAACAAGGACTGATGGCCCAGCAACTGAGACAGTTGGGATAGATAGTGCATTCTCACAGACTTCCGAAGCACAAGTCAAAGCCTCGGAAGAACAATTTCTATCTTCCAAAGCTGAGATTGCAGCTGCGGAAGGACTATTCTCCTTATCCGATGATCTACTAGTCACAGATGCAATCCTAGAACTTGCATCTGAGGTTAATAGGGAGGATTTTCTCACCCAACCCCTAACTCAAACATCAGCATTAACTCCAGCTCCCATTTCCACCACTCAACCTGAACCTTCCATCCAAGAACCCCCAAAGTCTATTACTTCCGAAGACATCAAAGGAAAGAGGAAGATGACTAAGGAAGAGCTTCAGGAGGAAGAAAGGTTAGAAAAGCTCAAAAGAAAAGGTAGACTTCCAACTAGAAAACTGCTAGCTGGCAGTAGCAAAGCAGCTGCAGCCAACCAGGAGGCGGTCAACAATAGAAGAAGGGTGGAAATCATTGATAGACTTGTCAATCTAAGAGCTGTAAGTGAAGATGTACTCCTGCTACCACTAGAGGAGTTAGTTGAGTTGGAAAAGGCAACTTTGCTGTAAAAACAGGAAAAAGAAGAAGCAGCAAGGTTGGCCTTAGAGGAAGAAAGGGAGAGGAAAGAAAGAGAAGCTGATCAGCAGCTCAGGAGGGAAAGGATAACTTTCCTAACCTCCAGGGGTTTCTCTCTAGAAGAACTATTTCCACACAACAATGATACGATCTTATGGCTCTTCAACAAAGAGCAAGATCAAATGGAGAAAGAGAGAAAGAAAGCTGCCAAGGAAAAGCTGATGCTGAAGAGGAAAAAGGAAGAAGAAGCAGGATTGCTGCCAAGAAGATAGGTGAAAAGGCCTGGATGAAAAACTATCTCCGGGCTCATGGCTTATCTGGCAGGTAGGTGGGTCCTATGTCTGAAAAGACCATCCAGCAACATGTTAGTGACATAAAGGCTGACATTTGCTCGGGGAAGAGGAAGGAGATGTACAGAAGGGGACAGGGGATAATCTTCAAATCAACCACTCAACCCCAACCTCAAACCTAACCTCAACCTGAACCAATTCCTTTTCCATTCCCCATCAAAACTGAACCAACCACTGAACCTTACACTGCTAAACCTACACCATCACCCTTACCAACCTCTTCACCTCAACCATCTAAACTACCTATCCTCCAACCCAAAACACTAGCCAGAACCCAAACACCACAACCTACCCAACAACCTCTCAAACCATCCCCTCAGCCTTCTAAACATCTCCTCTTAGAGGAGTTCAAGGCAATCAAGACAATGCTCATCAACTGCACAACCCTGAGCGACATCTCCTGTGAGGAGGATTTAGTCAAATTGACTTATGTTGATGGATCCTTATGTTCCCTCACTAGAGATCAATTTCTTGATCTACCCAGAGGAACATTGGACCAAGCTGCAAATCTCCTTGGCCTCAATTCAGATACTTTGAATGAGGAAGATAAGAAGCTAAGGAGAAGGCTGGTGACTCTGCTGGATACCAAGAAAGGTGACCGGGTGCCAAGACAACCCCTTGTGCCTAGGAAGAAGATCATCCAGTGGAGGTTCGAAGACTCTTCTCAAAACTTTGTTGTTGAAAGAGAGAATGGAGAGCTCAACAGGCTAAATGCCTTATTTCTGCTACACTTAAGCAGATTTGATATTGCTGAGTTAGCAGAGAAGCCATTCTCGAACCCCTCCAACTCTGAAGTAGCAGCTCATATCAGAAATCATCTGGGTAGTCTTCATATGGCCGAGCTAACTGCTAAGACCAAGGTTAAGGAAGAGTTGAAACTGAGGGAGGAGGAGAAAAGAAAGGGATCAACAACCAAAGGCAAAGCCTTTCTACAAATGGTTGAGGGTCCTGAACTTGAATCCATAGTTAGATGGGAGTATGACTATAACTCCCGTCAACTAACTCTTTTCAGGGGGGCACAACAAAGGGTACATGTTATTCAGTGTGATAGACTGGATCTCCTATCCACTAATGACTTGTACAAGCTTCTCAGCACCACTTCAGGGAAGAACAAGGAAACAGACAAATATCTTCTCTCCCTAGTGTTGAAAGCTTTGAGAAGCAGAAACAAGTGAGATTTTGGTAGCATCAGCCTTGGGGGAGTTTGTTGGATCTAGAAAGGTTGGTGCAACCAAAACCAAATCACTTAGACTATTTTGGTGCAACTAATAAAGGACTTCCGAAGCTAAGTGTGGAACTTCCGAAGGAAAAAGGAGCTCTTTCGAAGACAAAGTGTAAGACCAACTTCCGAAGGAAAACTCCAACTTCCGAAGACAAAGTATTCACTTCCGAAGATCAAGACTTAGAGTGAAAGTTTAGAAGTCAACTTCCGAAGTATGAAAGAAGTCCTCAAGCCTCGGAAGTACAGAAGCCTCTTCCGAAGTATAAGTGGCTTTGGAAGAACTTGCTCTTCCGAAACCAACTTACCTTCAGAAGACACTACTATTATCCAGTGGATATAAGTATGGTCTCCCTGACACTCCGCTGCAGACCTCTAAGATACTACATGGCGTTTCTCAAAAGCCATGTAGTTGACCATACTTTATTCCACTGTTTACCTTTATCAGTTAGTACAGTTGTCAACTTTAGTTGGTGACAAAAGGTAAGTCATGATATGTCATGACTACCATATCTTAGATAATACTTTATCTAAGATACCTTAACTTTAGCATTGTACTATATGCTTTAGTCTTAGGTTTCCAGCTGGTATCAAGTATATCAGGCTGTAGGATCTAGTATATATAGTTTCTCATTGTAACTCATGTTTTATGCTTGTAAGAGTCTTGTAATACTTTGGGTTGAGAAGTAATATATACAAGTGCCTTGAAAATTATTTTCTTGTGTTCTTTGCTACTTATTATATTATTATCAACTCTTAGGAGAGATTCTACTTCATCTGATTTGAGTGTAATATAAGTGAGTTTGAGAGAAATCCAAGTGTTAAGTGACAAACCTGATCCTGCACATTACATCTGTGTAAGAAATGAAAGAATTTTACATTAAGAACATAAACTATGTACATAATGTATCAACAAGAATGTTAGCATTTTCTTAATGAAAATGGATAAGGTTTGCATAAGTTGTATTCTTAATCATGACGAGTCTGAAGCTACCAAGGTGATTTAATCATTTTATTTCCTTACTTATTTAATTTATTTGGGGTTGTATCTGAAAATGTCATTTAAATTGTTATGTATTTACTTGAATTTATGTATTTACTTGAATTTATGGTTTTTGGGTTTTCATTTCAAATTAAGTTAAAGGTTAACGATTTACAAGACGAAGGTCAAGGCAATAGTGAAATTATCAAGCTTGGTTATCATTTTTCGATGAAGAGGTCTTGTAGCTTTCTATTGATGCACATGAAGATTTAAACGATGAGAATATATTTTCTAAATATTTGATCTTTCATCACTGTTCTACTTTTAATGTATGAGTGTTGTTTGTTATACTATAAAAAATCATTTTCTATAGAATTTTAAAATTCCTTTTCTGTACATTATATTTTTATAATTTTAAATTTTGAAATGACTATAACCATCTTATACTATAGAAAAAGATCAAGCGAAAAGTTTAGACCTCGAATCTTAAATGTTCTGTACACAACCTAAAAATATATCATGTTTCATATTTAACTCAATTATAAATCCTATGATTTTTGGTCAACCACCAAACTACATCTATTGTTAAACGATTGTTCGTATCATCTATTAGTTTTAGCAACTTTTAATATAATATTATGTGCTTGCCTTAAAAACACTTTTGCATTGGTTGTTTGGAATCCACTCTTTAAGTAGTCGCACTCTAGATCTCAATGTATCATGTATTGTTTTACTATTTGGTTTATTGATATTCTGGGCAAATATATTTTATAAATCCAACAAGTTGTACTTTTATGTTATATTTGTATTGATGTTTAGGTATTTAACTTCTATGACATGTAAGCGTTATTTCAAATGATATTTACTAATTGTTTTTTATTATGTTTTTATTAGTTGTTAAAAATACTTCTTATCATTGTTTTGTGGTATTCTTATTGTCATCCGTCAATTACTGACTACTTTTTTAATAAGTTATACTTTGGTCTTAAGCAAAACAAAAAGGAATTTGTTTTGATTGTAAATTAATATAGTGATGACATTACAAGATAAAGTAACCGACCATCGGACGGGTATAAAACTAGCTAGAAAAAAGGAGGGAGATAATCAAGTAGCGGTGGGCCGATCGGTGGTGGGGTAACGTCTACGATTGGCAGTTGCAATAGACATCGATGGCGACAATGTTGGTGGGTGGCGGAGGCGAATGGTTGCCATAATAGGTAATGGTGGGTTACGGTATAGCAATTGCGTCAATTGATGATGGTCGACAACACGTAGGTGGGCGGGAATGTTGATTAATGCAGTTGCGGTTGACGACGGGTGGTAGTGGCCAGGGTTATTCACTGTATTTAGAAACATTCATGTGAAATCTTTCAAGACATCATATGATTTTGAATTCCCTCAAATGTTGGATTTGGTTTAGATTAATTTTAATTTTAAATCCTTTATCTATCCAACCCAACACATTAAAAAATTAAATTTAAATTCTAATTTTACTGAATTTCTTAAAAACCAATGTCGATGGCCAATGAGATTGTGACACCTGACTTTGGCTTTGATATAAATAAAAGGTGAATGACAAGTGACAATAAAACAAGTGTTTTATCTTTGGTTTAGTGGTTAAATCCAATGTTGTTGAGACCGGATCGGACCGCCTGGTCCGACCGGTTCGACCACGAATCGGGGGCTGGTCCGGTCCGGTCTGGTGTGACTCGTTTTGAACTGGTCGAACTGGCCGGTTTGTCCCGAACCGCTGGTCGGACCGGTTTTCCTTTTTTCTTTTAGTTTTAATGGGTAAAAACAGGGTGTTAAACCATAAATTAGTACGTCGGATATACAAATATAGTTAAGTTTTATATATAACTATAAAATATATATATATATATATATATAAATCATATATATATTACTTATATTTAATTACATATATAAATATAATTAAAATATAGTTAAATCCAGTCCGACCACCAAACCAGTAAGGCGTTCGATTCAACGTCCGATACGGTTCTGAAAACATTGGTTAAATCTCTATTCTTGAAGGCGTACTGGCCGAACTGGCCGGTTTGTCCCGAACCGCTGGTCGGACCGGTTTTCCTTTTTTCTTTTAGTTTTAATGTGTAAAAACTTAAACCATAAATTAGTATGTCGGATATACAAATATAGTTAAGTTTTATATATAACTATAAAATATATATATATATAAATCATATATATATTACTTATATTTAATTACATATATAAATATAATTAAAATATAGTTAAATCCAGTCCGACCACCAAACCAGTAAGGCGTTCGATTCAACGTCCGATACGGTTCTAATTACATATATAAATATAATTAAAATATAGTTAAATCCAGTCCGACCACCAAACCAGTAAGGCGTTCGATTCAACGTCCGATACGGTTCTGAAAACATTGGTTAAATCTCTATTCTTGAAGGCGTATGACCTAGGTTAAGTCTCGTGGTGGTTACTTTCTTATCATTGATAAGTTTGCTTTCTTTTCTATTTGTTTTTCTATAATATTTCATTTTCTTTGCTACTAATTTCTTTGAGAATTTTATCATTTTGTTCTTTAATACTTTTCAGTTTTAATATAAATTTTATCATAGTTAAAATTTGTTTCGATGTTGGTTTTTTATTGGTTTTGCATGACTTTTTATTTATTTTGTTATTCAATGTTAATTTTACTAATATGTTTCATCTTTTAATATAGAGTTTTGAATTATATTAACATAAATTCACGACTTTACATTTTTTTACTTTAATATTGATTTTTATTTCAAACTGAGTATGTTTACATAACAACGTGCGAGAACTAAGTCATTTTACGCTCTAACGCGTAAAGCAAGTCATAATACGTGAGAAATTAACATACTTATTTTTATATACATTTTGACGTCAAACTAACTAATGATTCAATGTCCGTCGTCGCAACATGCGGGTCTTAATACTTACTTTGTTTTAATACCAAGTGTTTTAATAAAGTTCTATGTGTTCATTGGTAGTACAAATTAATACGTAACTACTAAATAACTAGTGTTTACTTACTATTAATATATCCCTTTCATATTCATTTATATTTTTTCAGTCAGAATGTTACTTTGGTACTTTTATTTACATCAATTCTTAATCTACCCTATGCGAGGCATCAAATATTGTTCTTCTCCCTCAAGACTGTAATGGTTCATACTATTCATTATATGGTCTTTATTTATTCAACTGTAACACAATTCCTAGTAGCATAAGTCTTGCCTTCACGCATATACAACTTTATTAGCTTTGTTAGCTTAAACGACACAAATAGCTTGTTGTTCTTCCTTGCTTCACCTCTGCTATATATCCAAGATACACAAAGATATACAAACAAAGTTACCAAAAATCAGACATTTATGGCAATTCCAAGTGCATTATTAGAGTTATATAAACAAAACAGAAAACAAAACCTTTGATGTAAGTTTAAGTTACTTGAAATAGTTTCTTCAATGCATTGTTTTTTGCAAAGTAATTCCCTAATGAATTACTCTTCCTTGATGGCTGAGGTGGTAACACCTCCTTTTGATTGTCAGCTTGATCAGAAGAGACCACCATCACCGGTTCATCAACTGTTGTTTCACCTTGTTTCTGCATGTAATCCCATTTTTCTTGAAAAAGGTAGAAAAAAGCCATGAAAGAGACCTCAACTGTGAAAAGTATACTCCAAAGCCTAACATTCATGGATGTTCTTTTGTGATATGCTTTTAGACCTGTGTAGGTGTTCAAGATCCCAACTAGTGACATTGTTGTCCCAAATATCCAGTGGAAAACATACCAAATGGTTCTTCCTTTAGTTCCCCTGGGAAACAACAGCCATTTTGCTATAGTTTGACACTGATGGGCTGTAAATTAAATAAGAATTAATGTAATCAGTGCATACCTCTTGGGCCTGCGAAACCCAACCAGCATTTGCACCAGGATGGCAGCGTAAAGTGCGAGACCTATTCGCTGGTGATTGTTGTTGAATGAGTTTTCAAAGCTCGTTACAGAGAGGATTGCTGCAGCAAATGCGAGGAGCACTGCAAGTATCTTGACACACACGTTGAAAAATAAGAAAACTGATACCGATTAAGCCAGTTGTGTCAAGTTGTTCACACTTATAATTAAGATTGTTTACTAGCCTTTAAAAGTATAGAAATACATATTAATTAATAAGAATAGTTAAACTTACCACTGAAGAGAAAAAACACATTATAAGGGACACACTAATTAATAAACTGATACAAACTAAAAACAACTGCTAGCTAGTTTTCTTATCATTAAGGTGACTTTACGTGATGTAAAAGTTTAACTTTACAGGTCAATAAAAATTGCTGCCTTTTACATCACCAACTAAACCTTACTCAACGCAACAAAATTATAATCCAATAGTATTCTGACCTTTACTGAGAAATTTATAAAGTAAATCATACAGTGTATCTTTATGTGAGTGATTGGAAAACACAAAAAACTGGAGAAAATTAAAATAAATCAACGATAATATAAAAGACAAATGAATTATCTATACGTTAAATTATAAAAACAATTAACTAATGGTTTTATTTTACTTCTCTTTTAGATAACATTTTTAAATCTCTGGATGTTACATTAGAATACAATTTAAGCGTTTTAGTTTACTTTTGTTATTAGACAAATATTTTTAAACCTCTCGATCATCACGCACAATGCCTCACCAACCAATGCAAAGTTTGGTACATAAGGAATGATTGATGCAATATGGATTAAAGGTAATGTAACTGATGTGGCTAGACTATATGTATATTCTTGTGGGCTCAATGTTTATCACAATTGTCTTTTTCTATTTAAAAATCACCTTACTTTTACATCATTTTATTCTGAATTCTACCAATGCATGATTAAAGTGATGCAATGATGCCATGGCAAAAAAGATGAAAACTTTAAATGATAAAGGCATGTGAGTTTAAACAAGCGTACCCCTTTACACAATTTCTTTCTCCCAAGTATAATGCGGAAATCTAATCTTGAATGATGTAAAAAAAACAAAAAGAAAAAGATTTTAACAAGATCTACTCACCTGCAAAATAGCATGAATGTATATGACAGCTTTAAGTTTTCTGGGGCTGCATTCTTCTTTATTAAACATTCTTATTAAGATTACACCAAGAGGCATTAAAAACCCCATGGAAGCCCACAGCAGAATCCCATGAAGCTTTATTTCGAATATAAGACGAGGATTCATCTGCATACATAATTGATTCATGCAGTAAGCTTTATGAAAGTAATTAAAGAACATCGAGAGGAGTGAATTTAGTACCTTGTGGTGATCAGTCTCTTGTGTGATGAATTTGTGAGGGATAATGAGATGGTTCTCATTGGATGAACATACAACTAAAGGTAGGAGATAAAGTGTAACTAAGCTTGCAGGCATAGATGACAGAAACAGTTTTCTAATTCCATGCATATTGATCATCACTTGTTCACCAACTGTGTAGTTCTATATGTGTTTGAGAATTGACAAAGACACAGACACACTCTCTCTCCTCTCTCACTATGTATACCATCTCTCTCTAGACTGACGACTTTATACCATTATTGATCAAAACATAGAGTTTTGAATAACGAAAAAGGAAAAGATGAAATATTATAATCATAGCGTCAAACACTCCATCATGCATGTCACAACAATAAGTTATATTAGAATCTATGCTTCGCTCTTTTTTTTTTTTTTTTTTTTTTTTTTTTTTTTTACTTTTTTTTATAAATACTCATACTTTGTAATTTATATAATATTGATTATCAATTTAGTTGTGTATTATATTTTATATCTTATGTTCTGTATATTGTACCTCACTTTGTTTTTTCTTTATTTTTCATTTTGAACCCAATAATTTTCATCTTTTAAATTTAACAGTAATACCTTATTGATTTTCAACTTTTGTCTAATATACTTTTTATCTTTTATAATTTTTTTCTGTTTATGTTTCGGTTAAAATTTTCGAGTTAACATATAGGCAAATGCGTATGTGGATTAACGTTTTTACATCTATTTTTTTTTGTTTCACGACTGCGTTGTGTAATACAATTCGTTCTAATCTATACACATTAACATGCCGCAACGCACATGCATGGTTTAAAATTTTTACGTCTATTTTTCTTCCGGCTTTATTTCTTTTGTTTTACAAGTTTTTCTGGTTTTGGTGGTTGCTAGCGACGGTGAGACATTGATACTATTTGACACGGTTTTACGTCTCCACCGCAACGCGTAGGGTTAACTACTAGTATTACATATAATTACAAACCTATAAATAAATTATATGTATATGATAGTAACAAAATAATAAAATCAAGATGAGAATATGATAGTGGAAAACGTAAAAGCTTGTAAAACCTAATTTCTTTATCGGAAAAGGGTTGTGCCCCTCACTATTTATACTAGTGTAATATTCCTCCTCTTGCTAAATCAGTCGAATCATGTGTCTACTTTTACTCAATAGTGGCTAGGTTTAGCATAACGTAACAGTATGTTTAGCTTAACGCTTTCAAAATGTTCTTACAATCACATGATTTGATGTAATGAGTTTGCTAGTAATTTAAGAGCATTATTAAACGTATCAAAATATATGCTTCCATGCCCCTTTGTAAACGGACATCACGTTACGCAACCAATTTTTTGTTATATATCATCTTTCGGTTGTGTACGATCAATTTTTATGTTTTAATGACTCTTATTATAGAGTTAATAATATATATGTTGCTCCCTATGTTTTTAACTTAGGTACACCTTGGGGTCTACCTTCTTGAAGTTACATGTTTAGGTCATGTAGATTTAACTTTATAACATTTTTACGTTGTAAGGTTATGGAAACATTGTTCACAAAATAATAAAAAAAAACACTTTTATTATTAAGTTATTTGAATTGCTCTATAAAGATGAAAAGAAACAAAATTATAACAAATTAGAAGACACATAATAACATAATTGTAAACAAATTACAAGATGCAAATTTGGCTTAGAATTTCTATATATTAGAGTCTTTTAAAACAGATTCCAAGTCACCAAGATGAACCCGTCTGTCTCCCATAATACAACAGACTAAGCAGATTATGTTGTCAAGATTATCCGTGCACCAAAAACTATGTATGAAACAAGTGTGTGTAGTACGAAGAAGGCTGGGAGTGGGACCTTCTCCGATAGTCTCTTTCATCATAATATTGAAAGCTTCCCCGCCCGATGCTTTGCGTCTGGTATCTTGAACATGTAAGTTTTAGCGTTTTCAAGAGTGTGCTCAACAACCTACATATCCTAGCTTTATACACTAGAAATTATAGATGTGAGGAATCATCCTATCAATACACATTTAGTTATGTTATTAGTGGAATTAATACACAGTTAACTTATGTTTTATTGGTGACTTGTTTCACCAAAAGCCAGAAAGATAGTGCAAAGTTAACTAGTAAATTAGCGTACAAGAACCTCAAAATAATGCATAGGAAAATCAATGCACGAGAACCTCAAAATAGTGCACAGTTTATAATTTTAATCATATAACTTCGAGCATTGATGTCTTATTCATCATAATACTGTTGTAGATGTGGTTTAGTTTTATTTTGATCCACTTATAGAATGAAATAAAAACACATGATAAAATAAGTAAAAAAACATATTTCACTAAATTTCCAAGAATCTCTCAAACGAATAAGGATCAATCTTCGCACACGTGTCAAACATAGTTTTAGTGTTTGAGTAATGTATGAGAACTAGGTTTTCCTTTTCAAAGTGTAGTGTATTTGGTATCCTAACGATTAACGGATGTGATGCCCTTGAACCAACCCTTTTTGTAAGCACATGTAATTATACTTCACACCATACTCTTCCTGCCTAGTTAAATCCTCATTATCATTATCGAGTCCATCATTATTAAAAACACTAGTTCGTGTCACATCCATCAATCATTAGGACTTCATCATACTATCTGTCCAGGTAACTCGAACCTATTCGAGTACAGGCTTGTCAATTGACGCTTGACATCAGGCAACATATAGGAAGGTTTTAAGATGAAGTCTTAAAAGAGGATCAAACTTATTTGGAAAGAATGAAGGGACGGATCTGGGTGAAAATATGCTTGGTGTTAAAACCAGATTCTAGCGATTGTGGACTTCACGTTATTGAGATCATAGAGGGAAAATTTTGGATGAATCTCGTAAGAGTTTGTATTTGATATGAGTGTGTTGGAATGATATTTTAAGAGCTTAACTATTAAATATTAAGTATGATTACTCGTTTTGTGAGTTCCTAGGTCAATGATTCACCATTTCACCTCTCTCCAACAACATACAATCATCAATTATGCAATTCATCAACGGTTTTGAAGATAATTCAAGAACGATGAGCTGCTAATCTTCTCATGATCTACTTCACGTAATAGGTTTTGTGATTAGGTATAATTTATGTTTGACTTGTGTGAGGATTAAACTTTAGAATCAATTAGGTTCTTTTATAAGTGTAACTTGTGTTTTGGTTATTTAAACAATTGTTTTGCTTAACCTTGATTTGAACATCATATAATCTTGCGTGAATTGTATGATTGCATAGTTTTGGTTATTAATTGAATTGGTATTGTGTACTAAGAACCGTTAAGTCTTCGTTATCGATATCACTTACTCATTGCACACATAGAATCTCTATTAAGGATTTTCCACCAAGTTGGACTAAACAATTATTAAAATCCAAACCTGGACACCGGAGTGAATTACTATCTCTCATAATTGTCTTTTTAATCAAGTTTTATTATTTTCAATTTGTTTTCCTAGTTTACTTATTAATCATTTAAAAATCCAATTTTCACAACCAAGAGATAATATTTTAAGTAATTTGATAATTTGGTTAATCGTTTTCTTATAAATTAATTCACAATACATCAACTACTAATTGCACAAGGATCGACAACCCTACTTACCCTAATTATTTTAAAGTGAATAGGAACACTTATTTATAAATCTTATTTGATCATTACTTCGACATTAATCAAACTTCAGCATCGTTTTTGGGGAATCGGTGTGCATAGCTAGTGTTTTGCCTTTTGATTTGTTTTTAGTTTTGGTTAATTTTTGTTGTTTTATTTCTTGTTGGATCTAGAAAGGCTGGTGCAACCAAAATCAAAACACTTAGACAATTTTGGTACAACTCATAAAGGTCTTCCGAAGCTAAGTACAGAACTTCCGAAGGCAAATGGAGTTCTTCCGAAGCCAAAGAACAAGAACTTCCGACGTCTTGGCTCTTCCGAAGTTCAAGACTTAGAAGAAATCAAGACATCAACTTCCGAAGTATAAAGATATGAAGAAGTCCTCAAGCCTCGGAAGAAGTAGCCTTTTCCGAAGTATAAGTGGCTTCGGAAGAACAAGTTCTTCCGAAGCCAATTAACCTTCGAAAGACACTACTATGAACCGGTGGACATAAGTATGGCCCTTCTGACACTCAGCTGCAAGTCTCTGAGATACTGCATGGCACTTTCCCACGCCCATATAGTTGACCATATTTTATTCCACAGTTTACCTTTTATCAGTTAGTACAGTTACCAACTTAGTTGGTGACAAAAGGTAAGTCATGGACATGTCATGACTACCTTATCTTAGATAATACTTTATCTAAGATACCTTAACTTTAGTATTGTAGTATATGCTTTAGTCATAGGTTTCCAGCTGGTATTAAAGTATATCCGGCTGTAGGATCTAGTATATATAGTTTCTTATAGTAACTCATGTAATATGCTTGTAAGAGTCTTGTAATACTTTGAGTTGAGAAGTAATATATACAAGTACCTTGAAAATTATTTCTTTATGTTCTTTGTTACTTTGTATATTATTATCAACTCTTAGAAGGTATTCTGCATCATCATCTGAACCGAGTGTGATTCAAGTGAGTTTGAGAGAAAAACAAAGTGTTAAGTGACAAAAACCAATCCTGCAATTGGTATCAGAGAATCCGGGCTCTTGATTGTGAGATCTTACCATCCAAATCAACCTATTTTTCACTCCTCCTTACACCACACTAAAATATGGCCCTCAACTAAAAGTCTGAAGTAAAGATGGGGACGATGACTAAAGCACCTATCATCACCCCTGAAAACTTTAGATCATGGAGCAGACATATAGAAGGCTTCATTAGATATCAAGATAGCAAACTGTGGCAGTATATTGTCAATGGCCCTTACAAACCTAAGGTGGCAGCACCAGGTGGAAACAGTGCCATGATAGAGAAGGTTGTAGAAGACTACTCTGATGAAGACCAGAAGAAGCTGGACATTGATAGTAATGCCATGACTGTTTTGATGACTACTATACCCAACTCCATCATGGTGGGGTTGAGCATTGCAAGTCAGCTAAAGAACTGTTTGATGTACTATCTCAGATGTACTCCAGCTCTAATGACTCCAAGAAGGAATCCCAGAAGCAGCAGTTAGAGAACTTCACTTATATTGCTGGAGAGACCCTCAGCCAGTAATACTTCAGGTATATGGATCTTATTTCCTCCCTTCAGTCTGTGGGAATTGCCCTTGAATTGAGAGATCTCACAAGAAAATTCATGAGTGCACTCCCAAATGAGTGGACGTTCTACTGTGTCTCTATCAAGAGGACAAAAAATTTGAACTCCCTTACCATGACTGAACTTTATGGCATCCTTGATGGATACCGTTTAGAGATGGAGAACAAGAGAGGCCATCAGACAAGCAGACCCTCAAGCCTACCTGCTAGCAATGCTCTAATGGTTGCTAAAGGCTCAGGACCCCCAACCTCAACAGTACTTGACATACACCCAGCAGCCATCATGTTTTTCTGGGCCATACATTACATTCCCTGAGACTCCAAGGTCTCAACAGGCTCAGCAAAGTTCTTTTCAGGACAGCTGTGCCTTTTTCTTAGGAAATGGGCACTCTAGTGACTATCAGTATTGCTTTGATGATCTAGAGTGTTTCAGCCCAAATGATATGGAATATGTGAACATAGTCAAATTGATGGCTCTGTTAACCTATGGAGCGAAGAAGTTCTTCAAGAGAACTGGAAGGCAGTTTCCCCTGAACCCAACTAACAACAAGTTTGGGTTTGACAAGACAAAGGCCAAATGTTACAACTGTAACCAACTTGGTCACTTTGCTAGGGAATGCAAGGCTCCCAAGTCAAATCTGGGAACCCCACAGGCCTCCACACATCCCTCAACACCAAAAGCTACTGGAAAGTCAACTGAGACAGCTGTTGTAGCTCAAGAAGTTGATTGGAGCTTCATGGTACAGGATGTGACTCCTGCTCAAGCACTCATGGCTGGAACAGATGACAACAATGTATATGAATATCTCTGTACTCCAGCTTGTATTGCTAAGGTTAAGTTATATCAGGACTACAATATGAAAATTAAATCCGATATTGAGTCTTTAAAAACATTTTAAAATCTGATTTTAAAAGGGTTGAATCTAACTATCAACACAAAGTTGAAGAGTTAGAGAAAATTGTGTCCTTGTTAAAACATGAACATACAAATTACAAGACTCAAATCAAGGATTTAATATCCAAATTGTTTGAGGCTCATGCCAAGCTTGTCACAGCTGAGGCTCAAGCCAAGAAGCATGCTATTTTTGAGCAAAACTTCCAAGCCATTCTTGCATCATCCTCTCACTCAAAACTTTGTTATCAAAAGAAAGGTGGGTTGGGAACCAATGAAATTGCTCCACCACATTCTTACGAGTCTAATAGACAACCAAGGTGTGGTACCAAAGAGCAAGAGGTTCCATCTGCTGGCCCACCTCCCCATGAGTCAAAGAGTGATGCAACTATGGAGACCATCACAGGGAAGAACCAGGTAATTTTACCCACTCCTACCGGTGATGATCAACCCCTAACCACCAAAGCCAGAAGAAGCCAAGATAAGGAAGCCAGAAAACTGCCAAGAAAGTGGCTGAGTCCAAGTTGAAGATAGACCCAAAGCAAAAGGGTGTGTTCATCTCAGCTGGATTCCAGGTGGTAGGAAACTCTGATACAGTAAAAGGGTGTAGTCCAGCACTCCTGCCCTACCAAAGGATCAGAAGTTAAAGGGAAAGATTGCTGATGAAGAAAAGAAGAACAAGAAACAACACTCCTCAAGTTCCCAGAAGATTAACATTGCCTACATAATGTGTGATCTGCAAAACCACATGGCCAAAGATTGCTACTACAATCCTGCTAGCACACATTATGCAAATAATATTAAAAAGAAAGGATTCAAGGAAGGTTTCACATTTGGACCCTATCATATGGTTCAAGTGATGAAGAAAGGAAAACTTGTCTCGGAAGCAAAGTTGCTTTCGAAAGAAACTCATTCTTCCGAAGGGAAAATTTCTTCGGAAGACAAGGTCAAGAAAACTCAAAAGAACAAGAGAGTTTCTTTGAGACCTTCCGAGAAAAAGACTGCTTCGGAAGAAAAGGTGGTGAAGGTTTCTTCCGAAAAGAAAGAAGCTTCGGAAGAATGCCAAGCTGCACAAGCTTCAACAAGCTCATATTATATGATCAACCAAGGGATGGAATGGAAGATCAAAGAAGATGATGCAGCCCAAACCTCTTCTTCAAAGACATCCATTGAACCCCCATGCATAAATTTTGGTTCAATTAAGTCACTATCATTGGAAGAACCCAAGACCAACAAGGCTTGGGTTCCAATCAAAACTAATCATCTTATCATATGTGCAGGGACATCCATATGAAAAGAATAACAATGTATGGATTGCGGATAGTGGATGCTCCAGGCACATGACAGGGAACAGATCTCTCCTTTAACAATTTCAACATTTTGATGGAGGTCCTGTCTAGTTTGGAGGTGAGGCCGGAGGATATATTTCTGGCGGAGGGAGTATATCCAATGGTAATTTAAAAGTTGACAAAGTACACTTTGTCAAACAGCTTGAACACAACCTGTTAAGTGTTTCTCCGTTTTATGATCAAAAGCATCAAATGCTCTTCACAGAACATGAGTGCATTATCCTCAAACCTAGGATGACAATTACTCAGGAATTGGTGCTTCTTAGATCTCCCATGAAAAGGGATATGTACAAGCTTGATATGAACAATGCTTCCCCAGAGGGTGAAGTATCATGCTTTCTTTCCAAAGCTGATGGTGATGAGTCAACACTATGGCATAAACGAATGTGTCATGTGAATTTTAAAACAATGAATAAATTAGCTAAAAATAACTTGGTACATGGTTTGTGTAAAAAGGAATTTTTTCTGTAAATATAACTGTGTTGCATGCCTGAAAGGGAAGCAACACATGGCATCTCATAAATCCAAAGTTGTTAACTCTATCACCACTCCATTACACTTATTGCACATGGATCTGTTTGGTCCCACAAGTATAATGAGCATTGGAAGGAAATCATATTGCCTTGTGATTGTTGATGATTTTACAAGATTAACGTGGGTATTCTTTTTAAGAACTAAAGATGAAACTGCTGAAACTTTAAAATCTTTTATTCTTAAAAATAGAAAATCAAATTGATCACAAGGTTAAGATAATTAGAAGTGATCAAGGGACTGAGTTTAAAAATCAAGTTCTTGACTCATTCTGTAACTCAAAAGGGATTGCCAGACAATATAGTGCTCCTAGAACTACTCAACAAAATGGTGTTGCTGAGAGGAGGAATAGGACACTTATTGAGAAGGACCATGCTAGCTGATTCAAATCTGCCTCTAACATTTTGGGCAGAGACAGTCAGCACTGCATGCTATGTGCAGAATAGGGTTCTTGTAGTTAAGCCACATGGAAAAACCCCTTATGAGCTATGGAACAAGAGGCCACCGTTCATTGGCTTTCTAAGCTCCTTTGGCAGCAGGTGTACCACACTTAACACAAAGGACAATTTGGCAAAATTTGCTAAAAAGTTGGATGATGCTATCTTTGTTGGATATTCCTCTAACTCTTAAGTTTATAGAGTCTATAACATCAAAAATCAACAATTTGAGGAATCTTCCAACATTATTGTTAATGAGCACACTTCTTGTGTTAAGGGGAATGGCCCTGATCATATCTTTAATTTAGAATTGTTTCCAAACTATGCTAAACCCTCTTATGAGAATGTTTCAGCTGGAACAGGTACTCAAAGTGATTCTGATGAAGACCAACTGTTTGAGTTACCCAGATCTATTCCAAGTTCTCCAAGAGTTGTTGCAAACCAAGCTCCCACTATTAGCAGATCCGATAGCATAACTATCTCAAGAGATAGTGGAGCTTCAACCAGTGGTCCACCTAATTGAGCCTCAAAACTCATCCGGTGACACTGCACAACACCAATCTGATAGAAGTAGCATCTTGAAGGAACAGAAAACTATTAATGTTGCTTCACAGCCAACAAATGATGATGATGTTTCTCATTCATTCAATCAGTCCTTATTGAATGAGTTTGAAACAACAGCTGGTCCCAGTGTTCAAGCTCTTGAGCAAAATATGTCCAATCTGGATCTATCTTTGCAATTGGAGGTGATCCCTAGACTTAGGATTCACAACACTCATCCAGCTGAGAACATCATAGGGGAAGTCTCTGAAGGTGTGACAACAAGAGGACAAACTCACAATGGGAATGTCTGTTTGTACTCATGCTTTTTATCCCAGATGGAACCCAAGAAGGTTGAAAATACCTTGAAAGATAGTAGTTGGGTTGAGTCAATGCAAGAGGAGTTGCTTCAATTCAAGAGACAAAAGGTTTGGAACCAATGTCAGCTACCATCCGGTCAAGTACCAATAGGCACCAAATGGGTTTTCAGAAACAAAAGAGATGATAAAGGCTTGATCATCAAGAATAAGGCAAGACTGAAAGTTCAAGGATACACTCAAGAGGAGGGAATCGTTTATACTGATGTCTTTGCACCTGTTGCAAGACTTGAGGCAGTTAGGATCTTCTTTGCTTATGCTGCATCCAAGAATTTTACTGTCTACCAGCTTGATGTCAAGTGTGCCTTTCTATATGGGGATATAGATAGGGAAGTATATGTGTGCTAGCCTCTAGGATTTGAAGACACATCACCCCAACTATGTGTGCAAACTGGATAAAGCTCTATATGGGCTGCATCAGGCACCTAGGCTGTGGTATGAGACATTGTCTCAGTTTCTCCTAAAGAATGGTTACACTAGAGGTACCATTGACAATACTCTTTCCATAAGGAAGTCTGGAAAGGACATTTTGCTCGTTCAAGTCTATGTTGATGATATCATATTTGGTTCCTCGAATGACCAAATGTGTAAAGACTTTGAGAGCATCATGAAGAAGAAGTTTGTGATGAGTTCCATTGGAAAAATGGACTTTTTCCTTGGAATTCACGTGAATCAGATGAAGGAAGGGTTCTTTATCAATCAATCTAAATATGTCAATGACATTTTAGAAAGATTTGTTATGAAGGATTGTAAGCCAGCCAAAACACCTATACCTAGAAACCATAATCTTTGTCCTGACTCTGAGGGGGAGGATACTGATCAACATCAATATAGGGCAATTATTGGTTCTTTGATGTATCTCATAGCAAGTAGACCTGATATCATGTTTGCAACTTGCATCTGTGCAAGATATCAGGCTGCTCCAAAGGTGTCTCACCTAGTTGCTGCCAAGAGAATCCTCAGATACCTCAAAGGAGCACCTAAACTAGGTCTCTAGTATCCAAGGAACAGCAATTTCAATCTCTATGGCTATTCTGATAGTGACTATGGTGGCTGCAATATCAACAAGAAATCAACATCATGTGGATGTCAATTTCTTGGTGGAAGGATCATCTCATGGCAATGCAAGAAGCAATCTTGCGTTTCAACATCTACTGCTGAAGCTGAATACATTACTGCTACTAGTTACTGTGCTTAGCTGCTGTGGATTTAGAACCAATTGATAGACTACGGATTCAACTTCATGAGTACTCCTATCCACATTGACAACAATAGTGCTATCTCCAATACTGAAAATCCGGTGAAGCACTCCAAGACAAAGCACATTGATATCAGGTATCATTTCATTAGAGATATTCATGAGAAAAATATGATTAAGCTAATCAAAGTTGACTCAAATGAACAATATGCTGATTTGTTCACCAAAGCCTTTGATGAACAAGATTTAAGTATCTCATTACAGCTATTGGGATGATAAACATTGATTAGTCTATCTCATGTGAAAAACCTTTTTAAAATGTGTAATGTCTTGTGTCAAAACAATCTAAGCCCTGTTACAAAAGGTCTTTCTCTGAAATTCACTAAGTATAGATTCTTCCGAAGAGGAATTAACCCTCAGAAGATGTTTTATATATCTTCTGAAGCAAAATTTCCTCCAAGGAAAATCTTCTTCTCGAAAGAGTTTTTAGTCTTGGAAGAAGCGATTGATTACATATCAGATCTACTTCCAAAGCTTATAAAATTCTCCATTCGAAAAGCACTTTTTACTCTCGGAAGTAAGGAATTTACCTTCGGAAGTAAAATTGCCTTCGGAAGAAGATTACCTTCGGAAATGCTTTAGACTCGGAAGAAAGATTTTACTGTGTGACGAAAATCTTTTGGTCCCCACTCTGTAAAAAGCAAAGATTTTGTTAATAATGTTGGATTTAAATGGACTTAACCTTACCGTCCTTGTCACATCATACACCAAAACATCTTTTCACCTTATCCAACCTCCAAAACTGCCATTTCACCCATTTAAATAACCCCGACTTATCACTTTAATCTTTTTACCCAATTTACTACCCAAAAGCTTCCTTCGTCTCCAATTTACCCAAATTCAAACTCATCTCTCTACAACCTTTCCCACAAAGGCACTTAACCCTCAGCACAACCAAGTCGCACTCCTTGATTCATCCAAGGATGCTGACTTCTCAGATATCATTTCCTTTCTCACCCAATCTACCTATTACACCGCTCTAACTGTTAACCCCACCGTTTACTCAAACCATATGGCTGAATTCTGGGGCAACGGTCAGATTGAAACCCTAAATGGAGTTAGGGTAATAAGGTCTAGCATTTGTGTCCAGGAGTTGATCATATCCGAACAACTCATCAGGGAGCATCTGGAGCTTAATGATGAAGGCGCTCCTACTGAATTCCCCAAGTCAGATCTAGACGACACATATACCCAAATAGGATATGGTGGAGATGTGAGCAGATTTACTATTTACAAGTTTAATTTCTCATACAACTGGAAGTTCTTGCTTCATGTTGTTCTCCACTATCTGTCTAATAAGTCTGGGGGATGGGATCAAATCCCATATAAACTAGGATGCCTAGTTCATGGGTTGATGAAGAGCCTCCGCTTCAATTACTCACGATTTGTGGTGCTCAATCTTATGGGGAACCTCCAAAGGGACATATTCTATATGTATCCCAGGTTCATTCAGCATCTTATAAACTGTGAGCTGGACCAGAGTCAGCTTGTCTGTGCAGCTGTTCTATCAGTTCCTCAAATGAGGCCGACCATCTTCAAAGTCTTGAAGAGAGTGTCCACCAACTACACTGGAAGACACACTAAACTTCTTCCAGGTATGATTGAGCCAATGGCTCCTAGTGACATCCCTGTTAACCCCACAAGTGATGAACCCACACCAACAACTACCCTCACTTTGCTTAATCTACCTTCTAACCCCATCACAATCACATACCAGAGACGCCCCAAACAAACCCTTGTTCAGTCTACTCTGATTGAACAAGCTCCTCATGTTTAATCCAAAAAGACTAGAGTGGAAACATGGGCTCCCACTCAGTCTGAGGTCTCACCATTCTTCACATTTGACCTCAATAAGGGTATTGAGTCTCCTCAGTCTCAATCCCTTGAGCCCGAAACCCAAGCTGTAAACCCTCAGGGTGAGTCTTATACTCTCCCGAGCAGCCAAAAAGGGACAGCCCCACCATAGGCTCAATGCCAATAGACATTGATCAAGGTCCCGGGTCATTAGGCTTAACCTCTATATCCTTCACTGACCTATTGTGAATCCAAGGATCGTCAATAGGAATTATTAGTGTGAATCGATGTCAAGTCAACGTTAGCGGAATTAACGTTGATTTGGTTTAATTGTGTTTAAGCAACTTTAAATATCAATGAAATATCAAGAACACACGAAACAAAACACAATTAATGATTAATCAATATTTTATTATAATGTGTTGGTGATTACAAAAGAATTGAATGTACGATATCAAAGAATGCTATGATGTTGTGTATGTTTTTGTTGATCGAAAGACTTTTGATGATTGTTGTATTGCTATTGCTGTTCTCAATCAATCAATCGTCTAACCCAATCGTCCTTGAATCGAAACCTAGGATCCATATTTATAGACAAAGGTGTTTCAGTTATAGGAAACACCGGATCTCTTGGGATTTGATTTGTTTCTGTTAAGGAATCATCGGATTTCTCGGGATTCGTATAACCGCCTTGTTGACTTGTTGACTTGTTGACTTGTTGACTCGTAACACTTGTATTATACAAGTGTTTGGACTCCGCAGAAATATTATCTTCCGTAGATGTTTTGTTCTTCCGCAGAATTCTTGTTCTTCTGCAGAAGTCTTGTTCAAAAGCAATCTTGTTCTTTCGCAGCATTTCTTACTTGAACTCATTCACTTGGAACTCCAGTTGATTTGTTCATCCGTAGATGATCTTCGGATGTTTTGTTACTTGTAAGAAATATATCTACGGAAGAACAAAATGTTCATCCGTAGATGTTTCTTACACTTAGTCAATTTCAGTAATTGACCAAGTATATGTTTGTACCTGCAACCATACATAAACCAACACATATATAAATGAGTTAACCTATATATTTAATGCATACACAATAATGAAGTACAAACGTTCATTACAGATATTAATTCAAGTACTAAGCCTATACATAATGACTAGATCTACTGATTCTAGACCTAACAATATTCCCCTTTAGGCTTAGCTACTTGCAATCAGTTCTTCAAAACTGCAAGATCCTTGATTCTGGCAATCATCTTGTTGTAGAAGTAGGAAACAGCAGTCTTCTGGTCATCATACTTATAGTTGATCTTCATCTTGCTGATCTTCTTCAGAGTCTCATAACTGATTCCCAGAACATCTTCCTCTGTAGTAAGTGTGTCTAACACCTTGTTGTTATTCACCACTTCTAGCTCATCTTGTTCTGTTATTCTGAGTTCTGTTACTTCATCAAAGGTTGTTCCCTTCAGCAGTCCAGCATTAAATCTTCTTCTTTTATATGCTTTGGCATGTAGTTTGTCTATTACTTGAATCACATGGACATGTAGGAACAGATCATTTTGTGCTTTTTCATCAGTCAGCTTGGGAAAGAATTTGTCATTAAGGTATGAGGTGTAGCTGGGATGGAGCAGTTTGATTTCCACAGGATCAAAGATTCTGATCTTTTCAGCTTTCTTGTTCTCAGCATTTCTCAGCAGGACTAACTCTTTTGTCTTCTCAACATATCCCCATTCAGTGATTGGGTATGTGAATTGAGTCCCTTCAATGCATTTAAGTGCTGCTTTGTTTCTGTTGTTGTAGCCAATCCTCTTCAAGAATTCATCATCTACATGTTCTGAGGCATTGGTCTTGAATCTTTGAGCCCTTTGATTCTCTTGATGTTCTACATCTTCTCTTTTGGCTTCTATAAACACATCATCTTTAAACTTTGTTTTCAACTTTCCCACTAGGGTTGAGAAATCTCTTTCTCTAGGGTGAATTGGATAATTGCTGATGATTAAACTTTGGAGATCTTTGATGTCATTCTCTGGCAGACTCACCACTGAGAGTACATCATGGAAGTATTCAACTCTTCCAGATGTTCTTTTAATAACAGCACAATCCCAGTCTGGATCATATTTCCATGCCATGATCTTTTTTCTTCCACAGAGCTGGGAGTTGTGAGGTGATCTATCAGTTGAATTAGAGTGGACTTTTGCTCAGTTATCTCTCTAACTGCAGTCCCAAGTGGCCATACTTTTCCGGGTATAACTTCTCTTGGCTCTCTAATCAATTTCTCCTTTCTTTTGTGCTGATCTTTAGGTTCAACTGTTATAGGTTCAGCAAGAAGTTTGCTTTGTTGTTCATAAGATGGATGTGGAGCTTCAGTTCTGAATTTTACTCCAGTATCTAGCTCAACTTTCATCACATGCTCCATCATCCTTCTGAGTTCCCCTACTGATCTTCCTTTAAGCTCATGAGGTTTGTAATTATGTCCTTGTAACCAGCAAGTCATGTTGTATTTGCTTAGCTTGGCTGTGTCACAATGTCCCAACTCCTTCTTTGTTTTCTGAATTGATTGAAAGGTGCTGAAGGCTTCATAATCACAATTTGGAATCATAAAGCATGCAAGCTCAAATTCTTTTAACAGGTTCTTCATCACTGTCATGTTTAGTCTTTCAACCATGTCATAAGGGAAACCATGGTTTATAAGTGTCATGAACATGGTTCATTCAGGCCTCTCTTCAAATATGTCACTTGTAGTCAGAAGATCATCAGCCTTTGAGACTTCTTGTTTTGGTGGAGAGTCTTCTTTGATTAATTCTTCCCACTCTTTATCACTTTCATCTTTCTTTTGAGAGATGGGCTTCTCAGTAGATAAATCTATTGAGGGGATGTGTTCAGGAGAAGTCAGCTTTTGTTTCTTTGAAACACTTTCATAAGTAGTTGGCTTCTTCTCAGCAGTACCAAGGTACTTTCTTTGCCTTGAGTACAAGATCATTTCTTTTGATGCCTCAGGACCTTGTTTTGTTTGAGCAGTTGAAGCCTTAGCATGAGATTCCAATGAACTGATCTTCAATTTAAGTTGCTCAATTTCTTCTTCTTTTCTCTTTATAATGTTTGACTGAGCAGTCATAGTGCCAGATGCTTGTTCAAGTCTCTTCATGATCTTTTCTTTTTCTTTCTTCTCAGACTCTGCTGACTCTTTAAGCTCAGCTTCCTTGTCTAGCAGAGCATCAATGACTTCTTTATCACTTTGAGCATCTTCTCTCAGTCTTTTTATTCTTGCTTGCTGTCTTATCAATTCTTCATCCTTTTCTTTTATCATCCCCTTCAGCTCTTGTATTCTTTCCTTTCTTTTATTTGATTTGAGCACCAGCTTGTTGTACTCAGCCACCAGATAACTTTTGCTCACAGAAATGTCATCTTCACTTAGATCATCTTCATTATAAGCAATCACATCAACATGATCTGCTTCTGTGTCTACTTCCTGATGCTGAGACTCAATCTCATCTTCTTTTACTTCCTCATGATCAACACTTGCTGAGCTTGACTTTGGTTCAGTGGCTTGATCTTCATGCTCTTGAAGAGTTTGTTGTTGTTATTGATCAGTCACTGGAGAAACTTGTGAAGTTTCATTTGAATGCACAGGGGATTCAGTATTGGATAATGACAGTTTAACTGTACTTGCTTCTGAGACTAATTCTGTCTCCCCAGTGTAGATGCTCTCAGTAATCGAATTTGTAGGTTGTTGGTAAAGTTGCATCTGAAGTTTATTTGGTGATTGGGGTTGAATGGGAGTTATTGGTTCAGTATTTTGACTGGCTGGTGATTGTGTTTGGGGTGTTTGTTGTTGTTGTGGTGATAGGTGGAGGATTGGAGACATAGGTTCTGTATTTTGACTGTGAGGAGATGGTGGTTGATGTGGTTGTTGTTGTTGAGGTGATGCTTCTGGTGATGGAGTGTCTTGAGCAGAGCTGGTAGCAGAACTTTCTTCACCAATTTCCCAAACAAGATCTTGAGGTATGTCTGCATTTGGATCAATCACATGAGCAAACATGTCTATGTCACCTCCTTCATATTTCCCTGAGATTTTGTTTAGCACAGATCTGCCAAGGTGTGCTTGGATAAACACACCACCCTCCACAGATGTTCCAGGCAGATCTGCATTAATGATGAGCTGAATGAATCTTGTAAACATATACATCTTATCAGCCTTTTGTACTCGAATGTGATCACACAAACAGTTGAAGATGTACTTTGAATAGTTGTAGGTCCTTCCCTCAAAGATGCCAATGATACCAGATGATATATGTCTTGAAAATATGTCAAGCCCAGATTTTCTGTTTGACATACACTTCAGATAAGTGTGACATAAAAATTTGTATGGCTTACAGAGTCTTCCCTTCTTAATTTCTCCCTTTTCAAAGTCTCCATCATACCCCATTAGGAGAAAAACCTTTTCTATGTATTCCTTATCAAATACATCAGGGTGTCCAACTTCAACATCTCCCAGTTCTAGTACCCTTCTTATTGTTTGTTCGTCTATTCTCAGCCTTCGATTCTTTACTTCTGCAATAATGCCTTCATCATCTTCTCTATATGTGCAGAATTCCAGAAATCACTGATATGCGAGCGATAAATCGTTGGCTCTGAAGATAGGGCATAGAATATCCTTGATCTTCTCAAATATCTCATAATTTCTTGACATCCTTCTGACACAGGATCGTCAGGGTTCAAGAAAGCACACACATTATGTTCTTTTGCAAATCATTGATCCATCTGTTCATAAGAAAAGACTTCGTTAGAATCACATTATTGATATGAGAATTGTTGGACCAAAAGAACCAATGAGCCGGATCAGAAAACCTTTAAGTCCCACAGACGTCACAACAACTACTGAAGTCCACATCAGCTGAAGACAACAACTGAAGACAAAGTCTGAAGACACAAGTGCTGAAGACAAAGTCTGAAGACACAAGTGCTGAAGACAAAGTCTGAAGACACAAGTGTTGAAGACAAAGTCTGAAGACACAAGTGCTGAAGACAAAGTCTGAAGATGTTGTCACAACAGCTGAAGAGGACTTCTTCAGTAGTTGTGACGGTTTGCTTTCAGTAGTTTTATATTTTCTATTTTCAGTAGTTTTGTAAAATGACTGAAGAGTTTGTTCTTCAGTCGTTGTAGCATCAGTAGTTTTCTTTTTCAGTAGTTTCATGTTTTATACTTAACACTTTGACATGTTCTCAGTAGTTGTGAACATTTCAGTAGTTTGTTAAGAATTAGTTATTTTTGTACTAAATCTGCTAGTAATCACCACCCCGTGATTACAGCAGTAATTGCACTCTATATAAGGAGTGCCAACCTTATTGTAATCATGAATGATTGAGCAATAATATTGAGCATTATTGAAACATTCCAAATCACAGAAAATATTCTCTCGCATTTGTTACAAATAACACGTTCTTGCTATAACTTGACTAATTCATCTCTTCATTCCGCTGCATTACACTATTATACCTCAAACTTGTGATCGCTGATCCTATCAAGTGGTATCAGAGCTGGTTAATCATTGATCGATCTAATAATTGATCATTGAAACTGCTCTTCAAGATCCAAGTTTGAGTGAATTAGTATCCTTTTTGCAAGAAACTGATAAAGAGAGTGAATTTTCTGTGTTTTAATCATTCATCCTGAGACTTATTCTCGGTTTTCATTGAGTTTGTTGTGGTGTGTCAAAACTTTTGCTTGAATAAAATTGTTCTGGTTTCAAAATGACTACTCCTTCCAATGATCCTCACAATACTGGTTCCTCAACCAAGCCTCCAATGCTGGTTAGGAATGAGTATAACATATGGCAACGTCGTATGCTCCATCACCTGTCTGTTAACAGTTCAGGTTGTTGGACATCGGTGGTACATGGTCCACATAAGCCTATGGTGAATAACCCGGAAACCAATCAAATGGTTCCGAAGAGGAAGGATCAATACTCAGATGAAGATAAGAAATTATTTGAGATAGATGCAAAAGCTCATGGAATTCTAGCCATGGCGCTACCAAATGAAATTTATTCTGGGTTAATGCACTATGAATCTGCCCATGACCTCTGGAATGCCTTGAAAGAACAATTTGGAGGAACAGATGAGGTCTTGGCAAATAATAGAGAGATCCTTGCCCAACAATATGAGACATTCTCTCATAGGAAGGGTGAGACACTGACTCAACAGTTTGAGCGGTTCTCTTGTTTGATCTCTGAATTGAAAATGGTCAAACATGAGTACACTAATGTTCAGATGAATAACAGATTTCTCAGATCACTGCCTGAGAGATGGGACACATATACCATTGTCCTACGCTCCAGTGCAAATTTGGACAAACTATCTCTCACCCAACTTCATGGGAAACTACTCACATTTGAGAGAGAGATAGAACAAAAGAGAAAACTGTCTTCATCTGGTAAGCTCACTGAGGACTTTGTACCAGGCAATACTGCTCTGGTTAGTCATGAGTCAGAATATGCTTCATCTGAATGCCAGTATGATGAGCATATTGATTTCTCTTCAAATATTTCTGATTCAGCATTTGTGAGTGTTGATAGTCAATTTTCTGGGTGTAATAATGACAATCTATGTTTCATCATGGATGATCTTAAGGGGATTGCTGATGATGACTTAGAAGAGATGGATATTTTGAGCCAAATGGCCTTGATAAATATCAGATCTCAGAAGTTCTATAAAAGAACTGGAAGAAAGTTCCCAGGACTCTCTGGCAAAACCAAAGTTGGTTTTGACAAGAGTAAGTTGAGGTGTCACAGATGCCAAAGGCTTGGACACTTTGCTAGAGAATGTAGATCATCTGGATCTAATTCCTCTGCACCTTTTGTGACTTTTCCTAGTAATAGTCAACAAAACAAAGGGCAACATCCTGTCAATTCTAGTCATCAGTCTCAACTACAATCTCCTGCATATTTTGTTCCTCAGGGTCAAATGCCTTATCCTTACCCGTGTTATTACATGCCACAAGCAGGTCAAGTTCAAGCTCCTATGGTACCACAACCTCATGCACTTCCAGAACCTCAACCATCTCATCAACCCCCTCAGCCTCAACAACACAGCTTTTTCACCCCAGAAGTTGTTGATTGGAGTAGCTTGCCAGATGACATGTCTGGTCATGAACAATTGTTCACAAGTACTGATCAACATGGTGGTGATAGTCCTTTTGGAAATCTGGCACTTATGGCTCTGGAATCAACTGAGGGTTCTTGCTCAACTGCATCATCTTCACAGGTAACTCAGGTATCTTCAGAGGCCAAAGCCAAGTTATGTTCTGAATCTTGCATTGCTGCTTTTGTCTCTATTAGAGAGGCAAATGTAGCATTAATAAATGAAAAACTTGAGTTTGAGAAAACTATTTCCAAAAGACAAGCTGAGTATGAGTCTGTTCTTAATAATAAAAATGATGAGATTTATAAGCTTAAATGCCAATTAAATGATGAAAAGGCTAAGCTAGAGGTTATTCTGGAGGACCAGAAAAGTCTTAAAGAAACCCTTGCAGTCACCCAAGTGGAGTGTGATCGATGGGTGAAATCATGCAAAGGTTTTGAAATGCTTCTTAGTAAGCAATCAGCTTCCAATGTGAAGTTTGGCATTGGTTATAATCACACTGCTCCTCCTACAGATTTTACTCCAAGAGTAGAGGTGAAATCTGATGGAGAAAGCAATAACCAATCCACCTCATCATGTGATTCACTTTCTGATAAAGCATCATCAAAAGTTGAAGTCAGCAATAAGCCCTCTCAGAACTTATCAGCTAATATTGATAGTTCAATTGCTGACACTCACATGATCAAAGAGTTGGTCAACTCAGGAGTTATGTCAGAAAGTCCTGAAAGGACTGGAGAGCAAGATTTAACTCCTGAAGTTCAAGCTCCAACTACTGACAGCACTGAAAAGAAGAAAACTGTCAGTAGAAAGAGTTTGAAAACTACTAAAGAGGAAGCCAAGAAAGCAAATAGTGCTTCCAAAGTACTGAAGAGCAAGTCTTCAGTAGTTTCATCCTCTTTAGTTGATGATCAACAAAAGATGAAAAATAAACCATGTGAAGTATGTGGTTTGTTTAATCATCTCACTGATGATTGTTGGTACAAAAGAGGATCCAAACTCAAAAATAAAGATGAAATTAAAGAGAAAATGGTAAAAATGAAATATGAGTTTAAAGCCACATTTGTACCAGCAACATCAAATCCTGTAATCCCCAAGTCCAAAAAGAAATCCAAAAAGGAAGGGGTTAAACAGGTAACAGCTGAGGTTGCTCAAAAGAAGAAGGTGCAACATAAGAACTTATCAAACTCCAGTCCTAATGTGTCTGAAGAGCTGAAAGCTCTATCACAAAATCAGACACAGCTGGTTATGATGGTTCAACATCTATTGGGAAGAGTCAACCAATTAGATGCTCCTATGTTGAAACCACAGAAAAGGAGGTCCAAGCCAAAGGATTCCTCTTTTCCACCATCATCTTCCTCTCAAGCTGTTATTTCTAGCAAACTTGTTAGTCCACCATCTGTTGATGTGAATAGGCCCAAAACCAAAAAGGTTTGGGTCTCAAAATCTAACTAATTTGCTTTGTTCTGCAGGGTTCTTCAACATGCCACAGAGGCATCTGGTATGTAGACAGTGGAGGATCCATGCATATGACAGGAAATAGATCACTTCTTAATGACTACTCTCAAGGAAAGAAGGGATTTGTATCTTTTGGCAATGATGCAAAGGGTTACATCATCGGCAAAGGCTTTGTTTCCAATGGGGAAATAAAGTTTGATGATGTTAACCATGTGGAAAATCTCAAGTACAACCTCTTGAGTGTCAGTCAAATGTGTGACAAAGGCCATGTTGCTCTTTTCACAAGTCAGAACTGCCGGATTCTGTCATCCAAAGTTCTGAGTTTGATTGACAAGGTGTTGGATAAACACACTCTCCTTAAGGCCAACAGGACTGGTAGAGTGTATGCCTTAGATCTTTCTAAGAAAATAGATCTAAAAGGCCATCCTTGCCTATTTTCCAAGGCTTCCCCTCAAGAATCTACACTATGGCATAGAAGGCTGGGTCATGTTAATCTCAAAAACATTAATCAGCTGATTACCCATGGTTTAGTAAGGGGATTGCCCATGAAGGAGTTCAAATGTGAAGATGACTGCACTGCTTGTCTAAAAGGAAAACAGCACAAAGTTTCATTTCCTTCCATAGAAGAACCTAAGTCCACAGCCTGCTTACAACTTCTTCATATGGATCTCTTTGGTCCTGTGAGAGTGATGAGTATGGCTAAGAAGAAATACTGTCTAGTAATTGTGGATGATTACTCTAGATTTGTATGGACTTTCTTCTTGCATTCAAAGGATGAAGCACCTCAGAAGATTATCAACTTTGTGTTGTATGTTGAGAAGCAGTATTCCCTCTCAGTCAAGTGTGTTAGAAGTGATAATGGAACTGAGTTTAGAAACAACACACTCGATGAGTTCTTCCTCTCAAAGGGAATCAAGAGGCATTTTAGCATTCCAAGAACTCCTGAACAAAATGGAGTAGTGGAGAGAAAGAACAGGACCCTTATTGAAGCTGCAAGGTCTATGTTGGCTGACTCTGGATTGCCAATGACTTTTTGGGCTGAAGCTATCAATACCGCTTGTTATGTCCAAAATAGAGCTCTAGTGAATAAGAGGTTGATGAAAACTCCATATGAAGTTCTTCATCATTTGGCCCCTCTAATTTCATTCTTTAGAGCTTTTGGATGTCCTTGTTTCATTCTCAACACAAGGGATCAACTCCAGAAATTTGATTCTAAGGTGGATGCAGGATATTTTGTTGGTTATTCATCAACTTGCAAAGCATACAGAGTCTTCAACTGTAGAACAAAGATAGTTGAAGAGACTCTACATGTTAAGTTTAATGAATCTCCAAAGGACAAGATTCCACAAAATCCTGTGGAGATATTTGATTTGGACATACTGCAATATGCTCCTCATCAAACTCCAGCTGTTGCTCATGTCAACAGTTCTCCACCTGGTGGTACTGCTAGTGCTGATGATGATGATAGCAGTACTCACCTCTTCAGATTTACTGATCAACTGCCTGATTCAGCTAGACCTGATGTTCCTGTAGCTCCAGCAGCACAATCCACAACAAATGCTGATGAGATTTCTACAACTTCAACTTCCTTTGAACTACCATCAACTGATTGGTTTCAAGGAAATTCTTCACCATCACCATCTGTTGCTGCTGAGCCTGCTACAAACACTTGCACTGATCTCATTGTGTATCAAGATCTGAAGAATCACCCTATGTCTCAAATCATTGGTGATATCACTGCTGGTGTATCAACAAGAAGTCAATTGTCAAATTTCTGCTTCTATGCTCTCTTCATCAGTCAGCAAGAGCCAAAGAATTATCACATTGCATTAAAAGACAATGGATGGGTTGATGCCATGCAGCTTGAGCTTCTTCAGTTCAAGAAACAGCAAGTGTGGGAACTTGTTCCTCTACCTCCAGGTAAGTGTGCAATAGGCACTAAATGGGTGTTTAGGAATAAGACTGATGAAAATGGGCTTATTGTTAAGAACAAGGCCAGACTGGTGGTTCAGGGGTTTGCACAAGAAGAAGGTATTGATTATGATGAAACCTTTGCTCCTGTAGCCAGACTGGAAGCAATTCGATTGTTTTTAGCTTATGCTGCTTATCAAAATCTTAAAGTTTTTCAAATGGATGTCAAAAGTGCATTTTTATATGGGAAAATTAAAGAAGAGGTTTATGTATGTCAACCACCAGGTTTTGAGGACAACAAACATCCTAATTGGGTGTATAAGCTTGATAAGGCTCTTTATGGGTTGAAACAAGCTCCTAGGGCCTGGTATGAGACATTATCAAACTTTCTTCTTAAAAATAATTTTACTAGAGGCACCATAGATAAAACTTTATTCATTAAGAAAGCAGGGCAGCATAATCTACTTGTTCAAATTTATGTAGATGATATTATTTTTGCATCCTCTGATCCACAGTTGTGTGACACCACCTGAAGTCGAAATTGTTTCACCACCTGAAGTCGAAATTGTCCTCAGTAGTTTTATAACTACTGAAGACAAAATCAAAGACTTCAGCTGTTTCAATGTCTGACAGTTAAAACCAAGTCTTCAGTTGTTTTATAACAACTGATGATCACACCAATACGGTCAGTCATTTCAACCTCAAAAAGTTGATGCCACGTCATCAGTTTTAGCAAATGATGACTCATCAAAAACCTTCAGTCGGTTCATAACCCTACCCTATAAATCCCTTATCTCACCAGAGTTTTTCTTACCTTCACTCTCAAACCTAACGTTCAAAAACTCTGTACCCTCTCTTCATCCATGGCGACCATGCAACTAAAACCTCGACACAACTGTGTCGCTCACCTCACTAAATCACCATTCTGGACCAAGTTTCATAACGCCATTGACTTAATGGTCCAGTCACCTTACCAAACAGCCTTCCTCATAAACCCCACCATATATGTCGAATCCCTTAGCCAATTCTGGACGAACGTCACTCTTGTATCTGAGGAGCATGATACAGAGTCACTTCATTCGTTCGTCCATAGCCAAAAGGTGGTTATCAATCCAGAGATTCTTCGCCAAACCCTCAACCTGGATGATGCCACTTTCCCAACCAGCTATCCAAAGGGCACCACTGATCTATCCTTTGCCCACCATGGATATGAAGGCAATCTGAGTGCCTCTACCATATTGAAGAAACATTTCCAGGATGCTGAACGGCTTATCTTTCATATGGTAAATGTTTGCTTGGCTCCAAAGACTTCATCATGGGATCAAATGTCCACAAGGTGGCAACAGGTATTGTACTCTATCCTTGAGCAACAACCTTTAAATTTTTCTGAAATATTATTCTTAGAGCTCAAGGATATGGCCCAAAAACAACTTTCTAACCGTTGGATACTATATCCTCGGTTTATAATGGCCATAATTGAAAACCAGCTTCAAGCTGAGGGACTTGTTGGCCTGGGAGTCCCTGCTATGGCTGTATTGCCTGAAGTATACTCCCGGCACAACTCTGACCAATCACTTAAAATGGCTGCCAAGCTGCGCAAACCCACGCAGCTGGAACCCACAGCCACCACCACAAAATCCAAAGTCCCCACCAAACCAAAAACAAAACGACCCAAAACAGCTATTCAGGAAAATGAGTCACCTGAAGATGCTCCTGTACCACAAAGACAGGCTATACTCACTGGTGTTAACCCCCCAGTAGTATCAGAGACTCACCCAGCCACAGCCGCTCAGGATTCCTCTCAAAAGGAACCTGAAGCAACCAATAAAGGGGTACCCACAAATCTGGAATCTTCCTCATTTGAGGAGATTGCCATTGAAACTCACCATTCTCCCCAGGTGCATAATACCCCATCTCCCAATGAAAATGCCCCCCAAAGTCCAACACTTATAATTGCAAATGTGCTGACTCAGCTGCATGCCTCTCCTCCTCCCAGACAACCACTTAAAGGGAAAACCACAGATATGGAGGAAGAGGATCAACATGCTTCTGATAACCCACAGCACAGGGGTTTAAATGTTCAGTCTCCTAGTGTAGACACGGAGACAAGAATATCTGATGAGGCTGCCACCTCTTCTGCATCAGCACATGATCAGACTGAGGCTGGTAACATGGCTAAGACCTCATTAGAGGCAACAGCTGATGAAGGACATCGTCCTGAGGCTGGAAGTCCCCAGTTCCAAGAAAAAGGGGCACATGCTACATCTGGTCTACACCCAGAGCATGTATATCTTGCTCCTAGCAAGAGGTCAGGTGATTCAGCATCTGCTGATGATGACCTGGGCTTCTTTTATGATGTTCTAGCCCAGAACACAATTCTTGAGGAAGAAGTCAGTAGACTACAAAGCCTACTTGACCAATTCTCTCAAGAAGCAAGTCCATCTGATACCACCATACACCCACAGATGGCACCTTCACCTGAAGGTCTCCTAAACACTCAGCCACTACAAACATTCAATCCACCAGCCTCTCCTTCTGGCACTGTTTCTCAGGGACAGAACCCCTCTGAGCAAACAGCTGCTCTATTTCAAAAATCCCTACCTCTCATCACCCCAATGATCACTGACATTGTGATCAAAACCTTGGATGACAAACTTCCCTCAATTCTACAGCCACTAGTGGAGGAGATTATGAGCACAAGCCTTTCTACTACTCAAACCCTTGCAACCAATGCAACCAAAAAGGGGGAGAGTCCGTTAGTAAAAGACAAAGGGAAGCGCATACTGATAGAGAGAGACCAGGAGGAAGAAGAGGTTGTTGAGAAAGAGACTGAGATGGAGAAAGAGTATGTGAAGGGAGCTGACACTGATCAAGTGAGTGAAAGTCACAAAGACTTTCACATCACATACAAGAAGAGGAAGATAGAAAGGAAAGAAAAAGAACTCCAGCTTGATGAGATGGTCAAAATGGCGGATGCTACACATAGCAAATCTATGGACTCCATTATTGACCAACTATACAGACAAGGATTTGACACTGCACAGCTTGACTCAGAGATTAGAAGACTTGAAGTTGAAGAAATTAACTCAAGATGGGCAAGCTATGATGTGCTAGAAAGAGAAAGACTGGAGATCATGATCAGATTTATTGCTAAGTATCTTGGAAGATCATTGATAGAGATTAAGTCATGGACCAGGGACAGTATCTTGGCTATAACCACCAAGATCTGTACATCTGAAGCATATACAAAGGGATTAGTGATTGAAGCCTTAAATGAAGCAGGGGCTGGAAAAAGAAATGAACTAGCAAAATACTCCAAAGCCTCACTCATTACAAAAATGCTAGAACAACCTGCAAAACCCACAACTTCAAAATCACCACTACCACAACCCATTAAACCAACTCCTTTACCCTCAAAACCAACAGCCGATGATGCATCCAAGAAGAAGAAGAGAAGGATGTTGAGGCTAGAAGAAGAAGAAGAAGAGGATGATGAGGAGGAAGATAGGCTGCCTCTTTCTGCAGTCCTAACTTTACCCAAAGCCAAACCTATGCCCATCACTCCCACCTCACAGATGGAAACTGTGAGGGTAAAGATTGAAGAAGAGCAAATGCAAAGGCTTCATGATGAGGAGATGCTAAAAAGTATAGATAAAACTTATGCTGCCTCCTCATCAATAATAAGTATGAAGAAAGAAGCTCTGAGACTGTACACCCTCGCCAACACATTTCAATATCAGAAAGAAAAGGTGAGGATGTGGCCTGATCCTAGGGTGGCTCACAGAATTGTGAAGAAGGATATTCCTGCACGATACAAGGGCCAGATAAAGAGGATCGTAGATGAAGATATCACAGTGGTCCTTGTAGTATCACCCTGGGAGATTGTTGAAGACTTCAAGAAAGCTTATGAGACTAAACAGCCACCCCAAAAGATGTTAGAGAACAGAGTGATCAAGAAGGGGTTAGTCTACAAGAAGCTTGAGAACTTCAAACAGAATGAGCTCAGTCTGCTACTCGAAGGTAATCATCCTGATGAGTTTGCCTACAGACAGATCACAACGGTTGAGCTCAAAAATGGCAAACAGGCCAAATACATCTCAGAGCTGTATGGGCGTGAAGGATTATTCGATGGTGAACCAGAGAATCTCACTATGGAAGAACAAATCATGTTTCTCAGAGCATACACCAGAGAATCCTACAGGCTCATACATGGGAAGTAAGTTTCATGGATGGGGGAACAGCTCAGTGTCCAATTCCCCAATACAGAGCTCCCATCCACACTTTGCCAACCAAATTATCAGGGACTTACTTCCAGGCCGGTGCTTATATGGGTCATCTTCTCAACTGATCAAGAAGGAAAAAGACCATCCATTTTGCCAACAATAAGTGGGACCTCAATAAAGTTAAAGGTTTTGGCTGCATTGGTTCAGGGGGAGTTTGTTGGACCAAAAGAACCAATGAGCCGGATCAGAAAACCTTTAAGTCCCACAGACGTCACAACAACTACTGAAGTCCACATCAGCTGAAGACAACAACTGAAGACAAAGTCTGAAGACACAAGTGCTGAAGACAAAGTCTGAAGACACAAGTGCTGAAGACAAAGTCTGAAGACACAAGTGTTGAAGACAAAGTCTGAAGACACAAGTGCTGAAGACAAAGTCTGAAGATGTTGTCACAACAGCTGAAGAGGACTTCTTCAGTAGTTGTGACGGTTTGCTTTCAGTAGTTTTATATTTTCTATTTTCAGTAGTTTTGTAAAATGACTGAAGAGTTTGTTCTTCAGTCGTTGTAGCATCAGTAGTTTTCTTTTTCAGTAGTTTCATGTTTTATACTTAACACTTTGACATGTTCTCAGTAGTTGTGAACATTTCAGTAGTTTGTTAAGAATTAGTTATTTTTGTACTAAATCTGCTAGTAATCACCACCCCGTGATTACAGCAGTAATTGCACTCTATATAAGGAGTGCCAACCTTATTGTAATCATGAATGATTGAGCAATAATATTGAGCATTATTGAAACATTCCAAATCACAGAAAATATTCTCTCGCATTTGTTACAAATAACACGTTCTTGCTATAACTTGACTAATTCATCTCTTCATTCCGCTGCATTACACTATTATACCTCAAACTTGTGATCGCTGATCCTATCAAGAATACGAACAGTTGTGAGATAAAACAAGAATCAACTGGTTCATTCTTGATGATTACGACATGTTTTACCTTAATAAACGCTGATTAAGAACACAGATATATGTTTGCTTAAGGTTTTGATTTGGTAAATTTTGAATGTTGAGAAAGTGGGAAAAATTTTGTTGAGTGAGATTTTCTAGGTCTGAAAAAGTGAGCTGAAAAAGTGAATAATGAATTTGACAAGTCAAATCTCTTTATTTATACCCTCAGACATATTAATTTTCTGATTTATTCAGTGGGTCCCACATTGTATTCTTCCGTAGAAGTAATTCTCATTAATTGTGTGATCTACAATTTACTCTTCCGTAGTACATCTACGGATCAACAACTTCTACTGATGTGAAATTGTAATCATTAATTTATTGATCTTTATTCATCCGTAGTTTACCAATCTACGGATAAACATTAATATACTAATATTGATTTACACACAGTTGTATGTATGGCCCAACTCCATTGGTTGAACCAATTATTGCTATAGGACCTCGTTGGCTTTGTATACATGACAATTTAGTACAAGAAAATTTAAAATAGAGATTTTTAAAAAAAATGTCATGTAACCAACAGCTAAGATGATGCTCAGATTTCAATTTCTTCAAATTGATAAAGATATAGACATTGCTGCTGCTGATTTAGATGCTTTTTCATGAATTCTACTCCCCCTAAATTTGTGATTAATGATGAACATAGGCATTTATCATAAATTTCTTTAAGAGGAATGACATGAACTTTAAATATATGATAATGATCAGATACACATAAGATGGGATCATACTATAATGCTAAGCCTCTTCCTGATTCGTTATGTTGTATAGTTAATACTAGAACAAGTATTGTTTGCAAGTATATTGTCCATATAAATCCATACAAGAGCTCATGTATCAACTAGGCATGCTGTTTATCATGTTTTATTGTTTTAGAAATAACTGTCACGGGCTTCACATTTGATTCACAAAGGTGTTGTCCTCCCTTTGCAAGTCAAATCATCACTTTTTCACACTTAAGACTATGTACTTTAAATTATAATAGCTATCTTGAGATGTATTTGGCATCTAATTGATGCGATGCTGATAAAGCTCAAGATAATATACAGTTGATCACTTAGGATTCTTTTGAGAGCTTTAGATATGATCATCATCAGGTCACCAGGTCTTTACTCACGTAAAACAGAGGTGCCTTTAAATGAATGATTTGATCACATTAGGATAAGACTCACTTTGTTTTCTCAAAATGAAGTTTCCCACAGACAATTATTATAGTATTATGTTTTGCATGCACTAAGTTTTGTTTCCACTCAAGATGAACCTACTCACATATCAAGAAACTTGTTGAGATATATTGTTATTTGTTTATGCAGAAATAGGCAAAGCTATAGTGTACTATCATTTCCCATGCATAAGTCATACTGATGCATTATTGCACACAGCATGTTGTTTGTTTGGACTTGATTTAATCTAAGTTAATCATACCTAGAGACTCAATCAGAAAATTAAATCTGACTGAATCAAAGGCTTTAGTGAATAAATCAGCAAGCTGATTTGATGTATCCACTTTGACTAACTTAATCAATCCCTTTTCTGAGCAATCTCTCAGAAAATGATACCTAATCTCTATATGTTTTGTTTTACTATGTTGCACAGGATTAGCAGTGATAAACATAGCAGCAGAATTGTCTATATAGATTGAAGTTTGAAGAAAGTTGTAACCATAGTCAAGCAATTGGTTTTGTAACCAAAGTACTTGAGAACACCCAGCTGAAGCAGCAATGTACTCAGCCTCAGCTGTGGATAAAGAAACATTTGTTTGTTTCTTGCACTGCCATGACACTAGCCTGGGTCCAATGAATTGACATCCACCGGTTGTTGATTTTCTATTGCTGTTACATCCACCATAGTCACTGTCTGAGTATGAGTAGAGTGTAAAGTCTCCATCCTTGGGATACCATAGACCAAGTCCTGGTTTTCCCTTGAGGTATCTGAAAATTCTTTTGACAGCATTGAGATGTGACTCCTTTGGATCAGATTGGTACCTAGCACATACACACACAGCAAACATAATGTCAGGTCTACTGGCAGTTAAGTACATAAGTGAACCTATCATTGATCTAAATAATTTTTGATCAATAGATTTTCCAGTGGGATCAGGAGCAATCTTATCAATTGTTGATGCTGGTGTTTTGCATGAGGATACTTCAGCAAGATTGTATTTCTTCAGTATTTGATGTATGTATTTTTCTTGATTGATGAATATTCCATCTGCTTTTTGATGAACTTGAAGGCCAAGGAAGAATGTTAATTCACCCATTGATCTCATCTGAAATTCAGATTTCAGCAGTTCTTCAAAATTCACAAACAATCTCTTATTTGTTGATCCAAATATAATGTTATCAACATATACTTGAACTACTAAGAGATCTTGATGTTCTTGTTTGAGAAAGAGTGTCTGATCAATAGTTCCTCTTTTGTAGCCATGCTTGAGTAAGAAAGATGATAGTGTTTCATACCATTTTCTTGGTGCTTGATGAAGACCATATAAGGCTTTATCTAGTTTGTATACCCTGTGAGGATAATGAGGATCTTCAAATCCGGGGGGTTGAGACACATAAACTTCCTCATCAATTTTCCCATATAAGAATGCACACTTGACATCCATTTGATACACAGTAAATTTCTTGTATGATGCATATGCCAAGAACACTCTTATTGCCTCAATTCTTGCAACTGGTGCAAAAACTTCATCATAATCTATGCCTTCTTCTTGAGTGTATCCTTGTGCTATCAACCTTGCTTTGTTTCGGACAATAATCCCTCTATCATCCAGTTTGTTTTTGTATAGCCATCTAGTTCCAATAGGATGTTGACCTTCAGGTAAATCAACAAGAGACCATACTTTTTGCTTTCTGAACTGTTGAAGCTCTTCTTGCATAGCTTCAATCCAGCTATTGTCTTTTAAAGCAGCTGTAATGTTTGGAGGCAACACTTGAGAAAGAAAACAGTTGAAGAGACAAAGGTTGGCTGTACCACTTTG
The DNA here is from genome assembly GCA_025215565.1 of Flaveria ramosissima. Taxonomy (NCBI): domain Eukaryota; kingdom Viridiplantae; phylum Streptophyta; class Magnoliopsida; order Asterales; family Asteraceae; genus Flaveria; species Flaveria ramosissima. The sequence goes on along the minus strand of CM046046.1, from coordinate 13,324,012 downwards.
GCTCCTTGTAGTTCTCTTTTCAGGATTTCCAATGATATTGTTAAGTGGATGAGACTTACGAATTCTCATTGAGGGAGTTGACTCAACTGGAATGGATGATTCCAGATTAGTCATTTCCATTGCCTCTGACTGATTCATCTCAATTTGAGAATTCAAGAAATAATCAAATTGAGTCTCTGTTGATTGAGCTACAGAAGTATCTGCAGTTGGATTTTGCTCTTCCGCAGGAACTTCTGCGGAAGTATTTTGTTCTTCCGTAGGAGCTGCTCCAGATACATTTTGGTCTTCCGAAGGAAGTTCTCCGGATGTATTTTGGTCTTCCGAATGAATTTCTCCGCATACATGCTGATCTTCCGAAGGAACTCCGGATGCATTTTGGTCTTCCGAAGGAATTTCTCCGGATATATTTTGGTCTTCAGAAGGAATTTCTCCGAATACATGCTGATCTTCCGAAGGAACTCCAGATGTATTTTGTTCAGTTCCACATGTAATATCTGCTTCTGCTGAAGTATTTTCACCTGAAGATGGATGAATTCTTGGGGGATCAGCAGATAAAGTTACTTCAGTCATAATAGGTGGAACAAATGGATAGCATACTTCATCAGATCCTGCATTTGTCAAATGATCATAGTTAAAAGATTTAGATAAAGCATCTATGTCAAATAACCATGATGAACCTTTAACTGACTTAGTAAACATATTTTCATCAAAAGATACATTAGGGGTCTCTTCCACAATGTTATGTTGTGGAATATACACTCTATATGATTTTGATGTTGAAGAGTATCCAACAAAGAAACCATCATATGCTTTTTCTGAAAATTTTCCTAATGACTCTTTTATGTTCAAAACAGTTACTTGACATCCAAATACTCTTAGATATATCTATGTAAGGTTTTCTTTTAAATAGGAGCTCATAAGGAGTTTTGTTATGTTCTTTGACAATTAATGTTCTATTTTGAACATTGCATGCAGTATTCACAGCCTCAGCCCAAAAGGTAATAGGTAGTTGTGAATCAGCTAGCATTGTTCTTGCTGCTTCAATGAGAGTTCTGTTTCTTCTTTCAGCAACTCCATTTTGTTGTGGAGTCCTTGGTGCACTGAATTGTCTTGCAATACCTTTGCTCCTGCAAAAAGAATCTAGTTCAAAGTTGACAAATTCAGTACCATTATCACTCCTGAACATTTTGACTTTTGTATCAAGTTGATTCTCAATCTTGATGACAAAGTCCATTAATGTTTCTGATGTTTCACTCTTTTGTTTTAAGAAAAAGACCCATGTAAATCTAGTGAAATCATCAACTATCACCAAACAATATTGCCTTTTTCCAATGCTCATTACATTGGTTGGACCAAAAAGATCCATGTGAAGCAATTTGAGTGGTGTAGTATTAGTATTGATTGTTTTTGGTTTATGTGACACTCTGTGTTGTTTTCCTTTGTAACAAGAAGAGCAATGAGTTGAGCAATGGAACTCTTTATTTGGTAATCCAATGACCAGGTCATGTTTTACCAATTTATTCATGTTCTTCATGTTAGAATGAACAAGCCTTCTATGCCATAATTGTGACAAATCTTCTGAAAGTTTAGATATAAGGCAAGTTTCATGTTTTGTGAGTGAAGTGTTGTTCATATCCAAAACATAAGTGTTTCCTTTTCTTGCTGCTTTGAGGAGAATTCGATCTTCAGGGACACTAAATCCTGGCTTAAGAATGTAACAGTTAGTGTCATCAAACAATGTAGTGTAGTTTTGATCATAGATTTGAGATACACTTAGTAAATTATACTGTAAGTTTTTACAGTAATTTACTTTATCAAATATAAGTACACCATTAGTTATCATTCCTTCACCAACAATTTTACCTCCCTTTTTATCCCCACCAAATGCCACATAAGAAGCATTTTTATGTTTAAAATCATGGAGAAGAGAACAGTTTCCTGTCATATGCCTGGAACAACCACTGTCAACATACCACATGTTGTCAGCTCTCCAATATTGTTCCTGCAATCAGAAATGAAAATCAGTTAGAAGTGACAACCCAAGTCTTAGTGATCTTGGGTTTATCAACAGGATCTAAAACAGTTATTCTTTCATGAACAATTTTTGAAGTTTCAGTTTCAGATTTAATTGATTCATTCTGATTTGATTTAGATGAGGATGATTCTACTGAATTTGATGTTGATGAAGTAGATTCATGATTCACATTGTTTGCTTTACTCAGAGTAACTTCATTTGTTTGTGTTGGTCCATGTGATCGATGAACAGTACAATTGATAGAATAGTTTGATCAATATCACATACATAAGCCAAATAACAAACAATTGAGAGATGAATATGATGAATCAAGACATAATTGATATTCAAATGAACAAACTCACTCAATAACAATAAGCACAATGTATTTCAATGAAGTAACTGCTTGAGAATGATAGTTTGCAACAGAATTCCACGTTTTGGGTTTTGCAAACTTATCATGCAAAATGAAATAACAAAAGTATATATAGCAGTCATAGTTTCGCTGACAGTTTCGCTACAAGCGAAACTGTCATGCCGAAACTATAGTTTCGCCCAGCAGAACATAAGTTCGCCGGGTGAACCAAAACAGCAAACTGTGAGCGAAACTATAGATTCGCTCACAGTTTCGCTGGACTGCCAAAACTGCTAATAACTATCAAAATACAAAATGAAACTAACACAAGTCCTATTACAATGAAAAGTAAACATCTATACTAAAGTGAGTCCAACCTATCATGATCTTCAATACTCCCCCTAGGTTGGACCTCACTGTCTTCACTGCTCTTCGTTCGGCTCTTCAGCTCCCGTTTCCTCAGCTGCTGTTGATCTGTCTTCAACTCCTCCTGCAGCAATGTCTTGAGAAGCTTCAGCCACTGATTCTCCAAGATTAGTTCCTGCCTCATCAGCTTCATGTGAATGACCACTAGCTCTAGCAAACTGCCTTGTTAAGTCTTGAACATCCATAGCCAAGTCATCTTGTGCTCTCACCTTTTCAGCCAAACTTTTTACCTCTGCCCGAACTCCCCTTATTTTGTTCGCCACATTCATAAACAAGCTTGCCTCCTTTCTTGTTTCCTCACCTGCCCCCGCCTTTATATGATTTTCACAGAGAATCAAAAGATCTTCATCACAAAAGCTGAATAACTCCATTGGGTCAAACACCCTAAATTCTCTTCCTTGTTTGACTCTAATCACAGCCTCCCCGGTGTTATTATCATAGAACCACTTCTCAAAGTCCTGTAAACGAGGAGGAAGAGGATCAGCCAGTCTTACTCTGTTTACAGTCTTAGGCGGTTTAACTCTCAACACAATTCTCCCTTTCCCTGTCTCCCAGTCTTTGTCTTTCTTAGATCTCTTCGTTCAGCCTTCATAAAACCAAATGATTCAAAATTATCATTTAGACCATTTTTAATCTCCTTCTCCAGAAATTCTGCCCTTTCACTTAAATTAGCATTAATCAAAGGCAAGGTAGCTAATCGTCTCAGATCCCACTTAGGCAAGGTCTTAAACGCCTTCCTCTTGAGCATGTAACTGATATTACCTCCTCTTCTTTTAATCAAAAACATCTTTAAGAAAGGATTATAACACCAGCTGATTATCTTCTTGTCTGCTTCCTTTCTGCTCAAACCCTCCATATTTTGAAACAGAGGGGTGAGTTCTTCAGCCTCCTTCTCTTTTATCAACCAATCACTCTTATCCATCTCAAACACATCATTCTCATCATCTCCCTTCTTAGCCACATACACTAGAGGTCTCTCATCTACTTCATAGAATTCCGGCTCAGAATCATAATCAATCAACTGCTCATCCTCCTCTTCTTCTTCATCAATCAAACCTTTACCTTTATCTGATGTCTCCTCATGAGTAGCTTTAACAATCACTTCTTCTCCCAAAATATCTTTATCAAAGTCAAACTGTAGATTAACAAACTCAGCCTCAACAATCTCATCTTCATCATTTCTACCAGCCTCTTCTCTTGGAATCTCTTGTTCTCTTGTTTCAGTGTCAGCTGCTCCAGAGGTGCCCTCTCCTACCTTTGATGAGGTACCAACATTCAAGAATGGGTACTTAGATATATCAGTCATATCATCTAACTCAGATTGAGTTAGTTGACTGGGTAGGCCAGCAGCAGCCTTCATCTGTGAAATCTCTTCAAATAACTTCTTAATCAAACTGTTCTGATCAATCAACATCTTTTTCATTCCATCCATGACCTCATCTTTCTGTTGTTCCCGAATCTCTTGATTCATCAGTTTGGTCTTTATCATACTTAACTCATTTGCCAATGAAGTATTTAGACCACGAATCACATCCTCATCAAGACCAGCACTTGCTTCTTTCCCAGCTGTGAAACCCTCATGTCTATGTTTTGTTCTTCGTTCAGGCTCAACAAAGTCAGTCCTCTTTTTAGACCTTCGTTCCTTCTCCACCCTTATCTCTTCAGCTTGTGTATCTATATCTTCTTCAAAATCATAATCTTTCTCCTTTGCATATCTCTTTCGTTTCTTAGCTGCATCAGCTTGTTTCACCCGTGTTTCCTCAGCTCTTTTGTTTTCAGACTCATCGACTCGTCTGATATAATTCCATCGCTCTGGTGGGTACATGTTCTCCCAGAGATGGGTTATTTTACCACTGAAATCATGGCGTATAGCACAGCAATCTGCAAATATCCGAGGGTTCATCTGAACCAATCTCTTAACTTCACCGTGTTTAGGAACATCAGGAATCAAATCATCAATAATCATCTGAATAAAACGAGGATATAATAACCATTTATCCTTTTTCACTGCCATCACATTTTCTGCCATACAAGCGAAGATCAATCTAGCAATGTTTGCCTTCTCTCCTTTGCAACATATCACCATAGCTTTGGCCCAGTCAAGATTAAGTCCATCTGATCCACCCTTACGGTGATCTAAGCACATAATAAACACGTGAGCTATATATCTCCATTCTTTAGATAAAAATGACTTTTTAATCTCTTTCCTCGACCCAAAGACTGGTCCCTCATATCCCATTTGCCGGAAAGCTTGGAATACTTCAGATTCTGTCATATCAACCTCATCACCAGTATCATCGTCCAGTCTAAGAATCCTCGACACATCTTCAGCAGTAATAGATATATCATGATCAAGTACTCTAGCTGTGATCCTCTGAACATCTCCTCCGGTGTTGTATTCCGCTGACCTCCAAAAGTCTCTAATGTGAAGATCATAGATAGTGGGAGAATGAGAGATAGCATATGCAATGGGTGATCTTTGGAGCCATCGAATACAATCTCGAAATCCGGCCGCTTTAGGCAAAGTATCATCTAATATGGCAGTAATGTTATTCCTCTCGTCAAACTTTAGATTCGCCATAATAATCTGAAAAGATCAACAAATAAATTTGAATAAGAAATACTGAAAATAAGAAAAATAAGATACAAACAAAAGAAACAATTAATTTCGGCAAGCGAAACAATAGTTTCGCTCACTAAGACATGATTGATTCGCTGAATTAAAGACAGTTTCGTCAAGGAAATCAAACAGTTTCGACGAGCGAAACTATAGTTTCGCTCATAGAAACTTGTTAATTTCGCAGAACAAAAAGTATTTTCGACAAGATTAGAATGATTCAAAGTAGTTTCGCAATTAGTTTCACCAAAAATTAATTTAGATTCGCTGTTACAAATTAGTTTCGCTGACTTGAGAAATTATAGACGAAACTGTGAAATAAGGATTAGTCTTTGCGAAATTAGATAAGATGTGGCGAAACTGTTAAGTTCGCTCGGACAGCATAACTTTACAGTTTCGCTGAAAGACAGTGAACTTTCGTTCAATTTCGCTGAAACTTCGGTAGTTTCGCTGAACGAACAGCGAAACCACCGAAGCGACAAATCCAAATCGCTTATCAGAAACAAGATGTAATCCAGATTAAATGGTCAATCAACGTTCGAAACTCACATCTGAAGAGAAAATCACTCAAAATCAGTCCAAAAACCAATCTCAAATCAATATCGCCGTATATTAAGCATAAAAAAAACCTTAACAGACGACCTGAACCTGATTTGCGAAGTTATGAAAAAAAAATTCGCAAAATTGACTTATATAGTCAATAGTTTCGCTGGCAGCGAAACTATAAATTCGTCCAGCGAAACTATAAAATCGCTCAGTGAAACTGTAATTTCGCTAAAAAATAACTGGTTAACAACTTATAAGCTAACCTAGCGAAATTGCAGTTTCGCTTAGCGAAGCTGTCAGCGAAAGAATAATTTCGCACCAAAATTTTTATTTATTTTATTTTTTATTATTATTTTTATTATTTATTATTTTTTTTTTTTTTATTTTTTTTTTTTTTTTTTTATTATTATTATTTTTTATTATATTTTTTTTTATTAACAATAATACTCAAGGGAAGCACATCACATAATGAGATCTAAAATAATCAGAGATCACATTCTCTAAATATCTTAGAACATAATGATGATTAAAAATCATCTACCAGTCATGAGATCATACTGAAAACAAGATCTGATCACAATCTGCACAGAAACCACAGAAATTAGAACAAATCAATAACGATTGCTGATATAATTATCCACTTAAACTCATGCCTTATCCTTTTTCAAACAACAGCTTATGATTCATTTAAGGTTCGATTAGATGCTTTAGAATGCTAAGACCCCACAATCATTTGGTAAAAACCCTCACCCAACCTCAGGATTTATTGAATTATGAATCAATCTTCATGAAACAAAATTTTTGAATAAGTGTACAAATGATTATACACAAAATATTTCATTCTGAGAGAAATTCATCGATAAGATGATTTGACATAATTATATCAAAATGGTGAGAGCTCCAGATCTATACTCACGTATAACAGAGGAGATAACCATTTGAACATGTGCTGATGAGAGCTCCAGGTCAGTACTATCGTACAGCAGAGGAGATCATCACTCCAGGTCAGTACTTCCGTACAGCAAAGGAGATAAGCACAGACACAAGACATCTTAACACAAAATAAAACAGCAGAGAATGATGACATAACAAAGCACAATGAACGAAAGATTCATTCTCAATCCATTTTTGTCAGGACTCAGTTTTTGTGCAATCCAAAATGAATGAGTAAATCCAGGCATTCTTAAGCATAAAGTTTAATTTAATCATAAAGCTGCTGTCTACTTCATTCATCAGGCTGAGTCTATCAAGCATATCGTCAAAGAATCTGATCCATTTCCTTTTATATTTTTTATTATGAAGCAGAATCTAGAGACAGTTACTATCATTTCTCATAGAATTACTGGTCATGTAAATAAGAAATATTTAGAGAATATACAATCATTTCTCATCATGTTAAATCCGATCTCAGAATACTGATATTACTCCCCCAAATTTTTATTTTCATTTGTCTATAATTGTAATTTGATTTATTTTTTTTTAATGGTTTTTGTTTTTATGTATTTTATTTTTAAAATTATGACCAAAGAAATAGAAAATGAAAATTTAAAAAGATATTAACCCAAGCATAGAAATCAATTCATAAAAACGAGGTTTATCAAACGTTTTTGTGAAAAGATCAGCTTTTTGATTTTTTGTATCGATGGGAATAATATTAATGAAACCCTTCTCTTGAGCATCACGAATCGCATGAATTCGGGTTTCAATATGCTTTGTGCGAGAATGATGAATGGGATTTTTAGCGATTCCAATGGCAGCCTCATTATCACAGAATAAAGGTGTATGAAGGAAATTAATTCCATAATCAATCATTTGGTGTTGTATCCAGAGAACTTGAGAGCAGCAGCTAGATGCAGCAATATATTCAGCTTCCCCTGTAGAAAGAGAAACTGTTGTTTGTTTCTTGCTCTGCCAAGATACCAGACAATTACCCAAATATTGACATCCTCCAGACACAGATTTTCTGTTTAACCTGCACCATGGAAATCACTGTCAGAATAAGCATGTAAATCAAAATTTCCACCATATGGATACCACAGTCCGAGACGAGATGATCCTTTGAGATACGAAAGATTCGTTTGACAGCTTTCTCATGAGATTCCTTTGAGCCGACTGATATCTAGCACAGTAACCAACAGCAAAAGTGATATCAGGACGACTTGCAGTAAGACATGAGAGGCCAATCATAGATCGAAAAAGATGAGGATCAACTGGTTTTCCCATTTTCGTCTGGAGTGAGACACGTCTGAGCAGTAAAAGGAGTCATTTCAGTAGACGCATCATCCATTTTAAATTTCTTCAGAATATCTTTAATGTACTTCTCTTGGTGAATAAGAATTCCTTCCTTCTGTTGTTCAACTTGTAAGCCAAGAAGAAGCACATTTCTCCCATCATGCTAATTTCAAACCGTTGGCTCATCACTTCTTCAAACTCTCTACACAACTGAGAGTTTGTAGATCCAAAAATAATATCATCGACATACACTTGAACAAAGATCATTTCACCATTCACCTCCTTCTTAAATAAGGTCATATCAATGGTACCACGAGAATAACCATTGCTTAAAGAATTGTGTAAAGAGTCTCATACCAGATTCTGGGTGCTTGATGAAGTCCATACAAAGATTTATCAAACTTATACACTTTATCAGGAAAATCAGGATCTTCAAAGCCTGGTGGTTGACACACATATATCTCTTCATCAATGTCGCCATAGAGAAAAGCACATTTCACATCCATCTGGTACACTTTGAACTGTTTATGAGCAGCATGAGCAAGAAATATACGGATTGCTTCAAGACGAGCAACTGGAGCAAAGACTTTTGTATAATCAATACCTTCTTCTTGAGCAAAGCCTTGCACTACAAGTCTAGATTTGTTTCGCACCCACCACACCCCGATCATCTGGTTTGTTCTTGAACACCATTTTGTACCAATTGGATACTTGTTGGGAGGTAAATCAACTAAAGTCCAAACCTTAAGCTTCCTGAACTGTTGAAGTTCCAACTGCATAGACTCTACCCAACACGGATCTTGTAGAGCAGCATGAACATTTTTAGGAACAATTTGAGAAATGAAGCATGAGAAAAGACAAACATTAATCAGACCGGATTGACTTCGTGTGCGAACACCATCAGAAACAGATCCAATTACATTATCAAGTGGATGATCTTTCAAAGTTTTATAATCTCCAGAAGAAGAAAAGATAGTTGAAGAAGTATCAGCCGCGCGGGAAAGAGTAGATGAAGGTGTATTAATGACAGGTGATGAATCATGTGAGTTAGGAGATGTAGGTGATAAAGAATCAGATAATGGTGCTTGATCAGGCATCGGAGACGATGAGCTGACATCAATTGAAACAGCATCAGTTACTTGTGGAATTGATGGAACAGACGATGAAGATGATGGAATAATATTCGTTTGAGTACATGGACTTGACGTATCATCATCGAAAATTGGCAAATTAAATGAATTGAACACAGTATCGGAATCAAAGAACCATGCAGGTTCAGATTTAACTTCAGAAGGATTTGATTCTTGCCAATCAACATAAAATGACTCTTGAACAATACGTGTTCTTTTGTTGTAAACTCGGTATGCCTTTTGTGAAGAAGAATATCCAACAAAGTAACATTCATCAGAAACAGCCCCAAATTTGGTCTTTTGAGCTTGAGTATTCAGAAGCGTACAAGAACATCCAAATGGGCGAAAGAAATCAATTAGTGGCTTCCTCTTATGAAAAGTTCATAAGGAGTCTTCACTTTATCTTTCACAATTAGCACTCTGTTTAAAACATAAGAAGCACAATTAACAGCTTCAGCCCAGAAAATGACAGGTAATGAGGATTCTATCAACATTGTACGAGCAGCTTCCACAAGAGTACGATTCTTTCTTTCTGCAACTCCGTTCTGCTGGGGTGTTCTTGCAGCACTAAATTGTCTCACGATCCCTTTTTGAGCACAAAATGAGTCAAGAATCTGATTTTTAAATTCAGTGCCATTGTCACTTCTTAATCCCATAACTCTTTTCTTACTGACTGATTCAATAGAAATGATTAGCAACTTCACTTTTGTGAGCAAGAAATCTCACCCATGAATAACGTGAAAAATCATCTGTAACAACAAGACAAAAGGACTTTTTAGCAATGGATTTAACACTAATTGGCCCAAATAAATCAGTATGTAACAACTCTAGAGGACTTGATATGCTATTTAAAAGTTTAGGCTTATGAGATTCTTATGTTGTTTCCCTTTGGCACATGCCATGCATTTTTCAGACACAGAGAAATCTTTTAAAGGAAGTCCTCTAACAAGATTGTTCTTTACTAATTTATTAATTATCTTAAAATTGACATGGCCCAATCGACGATGCCACAAGAGTGACTCAGATGTTGATGCTTTTGAAAGAAGACAAGTTGCAGTAGCTTTTGACTCATTAGAATTCATATCAAGAAGATATGTATCGTGTTTCCTTGGAGCACGCATGAGAATTAAATCTTCTGGAACAGCTATCTCTGATTTCAAAAATAAACATTCGTCAAATTTAAATAGAACTGGAATATCTTTATCACAAATTTGAGAGACGCTCAGAAGATTAAATGCCAATTCAGGAACATGGTTGACTTTTTCAAGAGTAAGAGAGCCATTGGTAACTTCTCCTGTCCAATCATTTTTCCACCCTTCTTGTCTCCAGCAAATGCCACATATCCTCCATTGATAATTCGATAATTAGTCAACAAATCCTTTAATCCCGTCATGTGTTTGGAACAGCCGCTATCAACATGCCACAGACTGTTTACAATCTTTGAAGAAGATCCCTGAAATGAATGAACAAATCATTTAGCCAGGAGTAATAGGGACCCAAGATTGAACAACCTTTGTTTTCAAAGAAGCTGATTTTTTATGAAAGAAATTATTAACCAATTTTGTCAATTTATTCCCAAAACAATTTCTATTAGAGGATCTTTCAATCAAAGGGCAATTTTTGATAAGATGATCCTCTTCACCACACCTGAAACAATGATGTTTGAATCTAGGTCGATGATGTGATGAGGTAAAAATAGGATCAATAATAATCTCCTCATCACATTCAGACAAACTAGAATCAACATCACTGAATGTCTCATACATCTCATGATGTTTTTGTTTATTTGACTCAGAATTATTCTTTACAAAATCATAGCTTGATTCTTCTGACAAATCAGTAAAACTCGTACCATTGGTACCAGTTTCAGATGAAGGAGAACTGCATTTTTCTGAAGATGTCATATTTAATGGTATAAAAGATGGAATAGGTTGAGAAAAGAACTTTTCAAAAGAATTAGTTTTAAGTTGCTCAGTTGTTTTAGGTGAAACATCAGATTCATTGAATTCATAACCACAACAAAAATCATCACTATTAAGATTTGAATTACAAGATGAAATAGAACAATCAGGAGAACATGAGACATTCAAGTCTGTTACATTTGAACTAGAAACAAATACTGAATTTAAACTAGACTTATTATCTAAAACAGACTGCTGTTTTTCAGGTGTACTAGAACTAGTGCATCCAAGCCCACTAGTTGCTCCATAGTCGTAGTCTTCACGAATGTACTTAGAGTTATTCCCAACTAAACCTGCAGACATACTATCAGTATCTGATTTGATTAAATCATTAGAAGGATGAGGAACAGGCATAGGAGAATAACAATATGTACTAGGAGGAGGATAAACCTGTACATTTTCATAACCCAAACCAGTTTTAATTCTTGCTCCCCGTTGAGATTTACAAAGATCATCATGTTTCATTCCAGAAATAGTCCATTTATCTAACTTTGACTGAAGTTTGCTTGCTTCAAATTCAGCCAGAGCAACTCGTTCAGTCAAAGTATTAATCTCTACATTCCTTTCCAAAACAATTCTTTTTAAATGATCAGTTTCTTTTAAAGCCTCATTTAATTTCACAAAATATTTTGATTCATTCAATTTAAGTTCATCATTAATGCGTTTTAAATCCTTTTCATTATCAATTAACAAACGATTAGCCTTATAAACCCCAAAAAGTCTAATTTTGCAAGCAGATGAACACATATCCTGTATTACCTCATAAGGAAGTCCCATTACCATCTTTTCGGCAGCTAAAGCTTTATCGCACATGCATACTGGAGTACTCGATTTCCTTTCCTCAACAGTAGCGGCCGCATCATCCTTCTCTTTTCCTTTCACAGCTTTTGAATCTGTAGTTTTCTCTTTCTTCTCTCCATCATCTTTCTCTTCTTTCTCCTTTACTGAAGATTCATTCTCTCCTTTGAATTCCTTAAACAGCACAAACTCATCTTTCTCAACTTCCATTCTCATCACTTTTCACAATCTCAGCAACTAAAGCATGATTTATTTCATATCTGGTTTCTTCCACCTCTGCACTCCAGTCAAAATTAGAAATCAAGGCTGACTCCTTTTTTGAATTTCCATCTTCCTTTACTTTCTCTGTCAATCTTGGCACTCCAGTGTTACTAGGATCTGTTACAATTGGTAATGGACATTCACGTTTAAAATGTCCTAATTGTTTACAGTTGAAGCATCTCAGTTTTGACTTGTCAAATCCTAGTTTTGAGGTTGATGATGACCACCGAAGTTCTTTCTTCCTGTTCTTTCCATGAACCTCCGAGCTCTTAAAGTTAACATTGCCATTTGCCATTGAATGTCAGTCTCTTCCAAATCATCAGGGTCAACTTGATACATATCCTCCATAGTCATTCCTTTACCTTTCAATTCACCAGCAACAAGAGCTTCATAGCTCTGAACAAACATTCCAAAAAGAGCCATTGTTTCAGATGGAATAGTAGTTTCAGCATTCACCTTAGAATTTCCCAATTCCTTTCCAACATGATTACTACCACTTGAGAAATTACTTGTATTGCTCCCTCCTTGAATTGGATTCTGAATGTGAGAGTTTGCAGCGGATGACAATAAAGCAACATTTTGAGAAAAACCAGGTGTGGGCATCATAGTCTGGTTAAATTCTCTTCTTTTCATATCCAACTCAAAAGATTTCAACTTATTAATGATATCCATCAGCTTATAATCTGTAAAACCTCTTTCTTGTTTGAGCATCCTCACTTGAAGACTCCATTGTGGTGGAAGTGAATCGAGAAGTCTGTTAACTTGTTTGCTGTTGGAGAGTCTTTCATCATATTTCTTCAGAGTGCTTGAAACAGTTAAGAATCGATTTGTAAGATCTGTCAAACTTTCATTCTTATATCCTACAAACGAGTTAAACTCCTTTTCAGCTTGAATACTCTTGTCTTTCACCAGATCTGCATTCCCATCAAAGAATTCACAGAGAGCATCATAAAGAGATTTAGCATTTTTATGCTCTGCAAAACGATTGTAGATGTCAGGAGCCAAGCAGAGAGTTAGAGCACCAAATGCTTTTTGATCACGATCAATCAGTTTCAGATCTCTTTCAGTATAAGAAGATGGATCTTTATTCTGAGAAACGACATCACCAACTGTAACCATAGGTATATGAGGACCTGAAATAATCGATTCCCATTGATTATGATCTGTATAGAAAAAGAAAGCCTTGAGACATCTCTTCCAATCTTCAAAATTATCTCCATTAATGAGTCTTGGAGGTCTATTAGGAGCAACACTTTCAAGATCCGCAAGTGTGAGAGTAGTTAATTTTGACATGATAATTTCGCAGAAAGTTTGGTAATTTCGCTGGTAAGTTCGCTGACAAATTCGCTAACAACTTCGCTGAGAAAGTAGACTTGCTTAACAGTTTCGCTAAAACAAATACTTTCGCAAACACAGACACTTTCTCTTGCAATTTCAGCAGCACTTTCGCTTGAATCAGAGACAACAATTGCTTAGTTTCGCTGCTAATTTCGCAGGAAACAAGCTTGAACTTTCGTTCAGAAATAGATTCGGCAGCACTTTCGCATGATAATTGATCAAAAACACTGCTGAACTTTCGTTCAAAGAGATACTTTCGCTGAAATTCTAGAAAACAACTTCAAATCCAAAATAACTCACAATTTCGCTGAATGAAGATCACAGTTTCGCTGTAAGAACTGTAGTTTCGCTCGTCGATCTGAAAACCCTTTTTCACCTTAAAATCAATCCAAAATCATCCAAAACTCAATGAATTTGAGATCTGATGATTGTAGAATCTTCCTCAATGAAGAACAAGCATAATTCAATCAATTTCAATCCCAAAAACAGCTGATAATCCAATGAGAATTGATTGAACCTAGATATTGACCAAAACCACCAAAACTCAACAAATCAAGAGCACTAAGGCTCTGATACCATATTGTTGGTCCATGTGATCGATGAACAGTACAATTGATAGAATAGTTTGATCAATATCACATACATAAGCCAAATAACAAACAATTGAGAGATGAATATGATGAATCAAGACATAATTGATATTCAAATGAACAAACTCACTCAATAACAATAAGCACAATGTATTTCAATGAAGTAACTGCTTGAGAATGATAGTTTGCAACAGAATTCCACATTTTGGGTTTTGCAAACTTATCATGCAAAATGAAATAACAAAAGTATATATAGCAGTCATAGTTTCGCTGACAGTTTCGCTACACGCGAAACTGTCATGCCGAAACTATAGTTTCGCCCAGCAGAACATAAGTTCGCCGGGTGAACCAAAACAGCAAACTGTGAGCGAAACTATAGATTCGCTCACAGTTTCGCTGGACTGCCAAAACTGTTAATAACTATCAAAATACAAAATGAAACTAACACAAGTCCTATTACAATGAAAAGTAAACATCTATACTAAAGTGAGTCCAACCTATCATGATCTTCAGTTTGAGTCTTTTGTTTTGACACTGAACCTTTAAATGTTTCACTATCTTTTGTTTTTGAAAGAGGTATATGAATGCCTTTGTCAAATTTATCAAAGAATGAATCATCATCCTTTGGTTCTTTGTCTGACAAATCTACTCTTTTGTGTGGTGTTTTTGACTGCTGAAAAGATGGTCTTTTCCGCAGTATATGAACACTTGATGCTGATTTGACCTTTGGTTTTGCTTTTGATTTTTGTTCAAACTTCTTCAGTTTTGAGCTCTTTTCAGAATCCGTGGATTGAGAATCTGATTCAGATTTGTCTGATTCTTTCTTCTTTGAGCCTTTTGTCTTGTTCTTTTTGTTGAAATAACATTCCTGTGTGGAATGATTATTTTTGTTGCAGATAGAACAATGTTTGTTGAAGTAACAATCAGCAGTCATATGATTGTTCATATTGCAAATAGAACAGTAGCTGCTGAAGTAACAGTCTTCAGTGTTGTGATTTTTCATGTCACACCATTTGCAATACTTTTCTTCTGATTCTTTCACAGAATCATTCTTTTTGTTTGCTGATCTTTGTTGTAGCTCTTTCTTCTTTAGCTTTGAATGTGCTTCACCTTTTTCAATTTTTTGCACATTTTGATTGTTTGGGGCTGAATTTCTCTTACGTAGATCAGCAGCTGAAGTTTTCTTGTTCAGTTGATGATCTACTGAAGCCTTTTTCTTTCCTTTGAATTTTCCTCTTTCCTCAGTGATGACAGATTCATCAGTCAATTTGTTGGAGGAGTCTTGCATACTTAGTTCTTGAAGACCTTCATTCAATTGAGCTATCCTCTTGCAGATGGTCTTCAACATGTTTCTTCGTTTAGGAGGGTATGGCAACTTTGTTTCTTCAAGCACTTTTGGGATATGGGCTTTCAGTTGAAAATTTTTACCAGTGCTTGTTTGATCAACATCATGTTCATCAGAATCATCCAAGTCATCACACTTATCATAATCAAATTCTAAATCATTTTGATCTAATGATTCTGATTCAGATGATTCAGTTTCACTCACCTCAGCTTTATCATTAATTGTAGTTTTAGTTGAATCTTTTTCAAACTTAGTGCCAGGCACAAAATGTTTTGACAGAGTATTTGTCATTGTTGTAGGTAAGGATGTGTAATTATCATTTATAGGTGGTGCAACCGCATTATAACCCAACCCAGACCTTTTCTTTGATTCAATATGAGAATTTAGTAATTTCTCATATTGCTGAGATGATAATTGAAACTTCTGAAGTTTCACTTCAGTTGATGCATGATCAGCCATGGATTTTGTTAAGGAAGTAGTCAAATGCTCAACTTGGGCTTTTAGGCTATAATTTTCAGAAACAAATTTTTCTAAATCCTTTTGCAAGGAATTAATTTTTATTTGATATAATTTATGTTCTCTAACATGGGATTCATTCAAAATCATTGTTTCTTTTACTTTATCAGCCAACTGTTGAGCATGGACTCTATATCGTTCAACTTCCTCAACACAAGTTGATGAACACAATCTTTCTTTTACCTCTTTTGCCATTGGGGGAACTGTTTGATCCATATGGGCCATCAAAGCTTGATTCTCTTCCAAAACTTCCTTCTCATACAAACTCCAATCACACGTTCCATCTTGAAGTATGATCAGCCCTGACTCCTTTGAGTTACTAGGTCCTGCTGATTCTTTGGTGGCTGGTGGGGAAGCATTGATCAGTTGAGATTGCTTGTGCAGAGGTCTTTGAGAAGATTGTTGATTTGCTTGAATCTGATGTTGTTGATGCTGCTGATGTTGTCTCATCTCTGGATAAGACTGTTGATTGCATTCTCTTGAGAAATGTCCATAGAGATTGCATTTGTAGCATCTCACTTTTGATTTGTCAACACCAATCTTTGATGTTTTGCTTGCTGAAGCCAAGTTCTTATTTCTCCTGAGATATTGCTTAGCTCTATAAGCAATCATGGCCATCTGCCATTGTAGATCCATCTCTTCCACTACATCTGGAGGTAGTTCTTCTAAGTCTTGTTGGCAGATATTGGCTGATGTTAGAGAGCTTCCCAGATATGCTTGAAAACTTGTGCTAAAAGCTGCAAAGTCTGCTCTTTGTTCTTCAGAGTCCAATATCACAGTTATTGGTTCTGACTGATTTGCTGAAAAGGAAGACTTAGCTGTTGCTGCAGTTGTATCTTGTCTATCAGTAGTTCTTCCTTTATTCTTCTGCTGCTTGTCTTGAGATGATTTCTTTGAGGGTTTTGAAGCATAGAAGCTAACTTCCTCCTCATCATCACTCCTAGCACAATAGTTATCACTTTCATTGTTTGAAATAAATGCACTTCCTACATTATTTGTTTCTTTGAAGTGATAGGGTGAGACATGAGTTCTCACACTCTTGTTTCTTGATTTTTCGTCCATTTCAAGAGCTTCCACTTTTGCAACCAGAGTATCTAAGCCAGTTGCTTTCAGATCTATAGTGTTCTTGAACATGGACACAGTATGCTTCCAACTTTCTGGCAAAGTGTGGAGCATTTTCTTGTTTAATTCCTCACTAGTATACTTCAACTCTAGAATATTCATCTCAGTGACTAACTGCATGAATCTATGAAGTTGCTGAGGAATTGATTCACCCTCAATATGATGAAAAGTTTCATATTGTGATCTGAGGGTGTCTCTCCTTATACTTCTTATCTCATCACTCCCTTCGCAGAGAGTGTGAAGTATCTTCCATAAGGAGTGAGCTGTTTTATAGTTCTCACACCTGATTAATATCTCTTCAGGTAAAGCCATACTAAGCAAACTGTATGCTTTTATATCGACTTTAACCTTTTTGACATCATCAGGTGATAGATCTTTCGTACTGATTGGTTGATTTTTGTCATTATAATCCGGCCCAAGAGTGGGTGGAATATAAGGACCTTCAGTGATGGAAATCCACAAGTCAGAATCAGTATAGTTTACATGATTTCTGAACTTGATTTTCCAAGACTTGAAATCTGCTTTTGTTTCCAACTTCGGAGGTTGGTAAGATGAACCACTGAAGTTGCTCATGATGTTAACAAGATCTGCTATTCAATTGATTTGAATATAGAAACAAGTTAATTAAAAACGATTGCTGTTAAACGAAATCAAACACAATTAAAACACAACTAACACTGATAGATCAATTGATCTAAATCAATGAGCACTTGGCTCTGATACCACCTGTGAATCCAAGGATCGTCAACAGGAATTATCAGTGTGAATCGATGTCAAGTCAACGTTAGCGGAATTAACGTTGATTTGGTTTAATTGTGTTTAAGCAACTTTAAATATCAATGAAATATCAAGAACACACGAAACAAAACACAATTTATGATTAATCAATATTTTATTATAATGTGATGGTGATTACAAAAGAATTGAATGTACGATATCAAAGAATGCTATGATGTTGTGTATGTTTTTGTTGATCGAAAGACTTTTGATGATTGTTGTATTGCTATTGCTGTTCTCAATCAATCAATCGTCTAACCCAATCGTCCTTGAATCGAAACCTAGGATCCATATTTATAGACAAAGGTGTTTCAGTTATAGGAAACACCGGATCTCTTGGGATTTGATTTGTTTCTGTTAAGGAATCATCGGATTTCTCGGGATTCGTATAACCGCCTTGTTGACTTGTTGACTTGTTGACTTGTTGACTTGTTGACTCGTAACACTTGTATTATACAAGTGTTTGGACTCCGCAGAAATATTATCTTCCGTAGATGTTTTGTTCTTCCGCAGAATTCTTGTTCTTCCGCAGAAGTCTTGTTCAAAAGCAATCTTGTTCTTCCGCAACATTTCTTACTTGAACTCATTCACTTGGAACTCCAGTTGATTTGTTCATCCGTAGATGATCTTCGGATGTTTTGTTACTTGTAAGAAATATATCTACAGAAGAACAAAATGTTCATCCGTAGATGTTTCTTACACTTAGTCAATTTCAGTAATTGACCAAGTATATGTTTGTACCTGCAACCATACATAAACCAACACATATATAAATGAGTTAACCTATATATTTAATGCATACACAATAATGAAGTACAAACGTTCATTACAGATATTAATTCAAGTACTAAGCCTATACATAATGACTAGATCTACTGATTCTAGACCTAACACCTATTGATAGGAACTGATGAGGAGATTATGTCTCTTCAGGGCAATGAAGTTGATCCACAACACCCTCTCAAGGATCAACAGAGCCTAGAGAGACCTCTTATCTCTAGCCCCCATCATCAAGCCTTAACTGAGGTGAGTCCCACTGATGTGGAGGGGACTCATGTAGATTCAGCTGCTACTACTGAAAGAGCCTCATTGGACCTTCAGGATAGTGGTAACATTACTGAGATTGAATCTACGGCAACCATGCCATTTGATGACTCTAAAAGAGACATCATTAGGCAAGGAAAACCAGGGTGCCAAGAAACCACATTTGGTACTGAGGATGAACATACTAGGTATGTTACCTCATTTCCCCATGATTCTTCAAAAGAAGATGAGGGAAGATTGCAACTCACCATTCAAGACCTACTATCTAAAGTCTCAAACCTCTGCCACTCAGCAACTTGAGATTGACAATCTCTAGGCCAAACTAGCTAAGAAACAGATTGAGAGGTCTGTTAGGCATGTACCTATTCAGGTCTTATTGACCTCTTCCTCTAGCTCATCAAGCTCTCAGGATGATGCTACCAGAAAGGGGGAGAGTGTTCAGGGACAAAGACATGAGGAATCATAGAGTCAAGCTCTTTCTACCTTAACTTCAAGATACCCTATTCAAGAAGCTTTAGTTTTTCCTGAGCCTCCTCCAGTTGTCATTCAAGTAGATCAAAGGATGCTCCAAGATCTCAACAAGTTCTTTTCAAAGTTCATGATGGAATCTTTCATTTAACAGCCAAGTCTTGATATGTCTGTGATATACTTTGGAGCTCAAGAGCTTCAAAGGTTGAATGCACCCTCTACCACTGTCCAAGAAGTTAGTCAACCTAAGGTCCAAGTGCAACCTGAGATTGATTTCGAAGGGGAAACAAGGACTAATGGCCCAGCAACTGAAATAGTTGGGACAGAGAGTGCATTCCCACAGACTTTCGAAACAGAAATCAAAGCCTCGGAAGAACCATTTCAAACTTCCGAAGCAGAGATTGAAGCTGCGGAAGGACTATTTTCTCTACCCGGTGATCTAATTGTCACAGATGTAATCCTAGAACTAGCATCTGAGGTCAATAGGGAGAATTTTTCTCACCCAACCCCTTGCTCAACCTGAAACCTCTACTCAAGAACCTCCAAAGTCTAGCACTTCCAAAGACACCAAAGGGAAGAGAAAGATGAATGAGGAAGAACTAATAGAGGAAGAAAGGTTGGAGAAGTTTAAAAGGAAAGGTAGACCCTCAACTGGGAAGTTGCTAGCTGCAAGTAGCAAAGCAGCTTCAACCAACCAGGAGGTTATCAACAACAAGAAGAGGGTGGAGATCATTGACAGGCTTGTCAAGCTAGGAGCTGTTAATGAAGATGTGCTCCTGCTACCATTAGAGGAGTTAATTGAGTTAGAAAAGGCAACTTTGCTGCAGATTCAGCAAAAGGAAGAAGCAGCAAGGTTGGCCTTAGAGGAAGAGAGGGAGAGAAAGAAAAAAGAGGTTGATAAACAGCTAAGGAGTGAAAGGATAACTTTTCTAAACTCCAGGTTTCTCTTTAGAGGAATTGACTCCTCATAAAAATGATACGATCTTGTGGCTTTTCAAGAAAGAGCAAGATCAAATGGAGAAAGAGAGAAAGAAAGCTGCAAAGGAGAAGCTAAGGGAAAAGAAGAAGAAGGAGGAAGAAGTAGGACTCGCTGCTGCCAGGAAGATAAGTGATAAAGCCTGGATGAAGGACTATCTCCGGGCTCATGGCTTCTCTGGTAAGCATGTGGGTCTAATGTCTGAGAAGACCCTACAGCGACATGTCAGTGACATCAAGGCTGACATTCGCTCAGGGAGAAGGAAGGAGATGTATAGAAGGGGACAGGGGATGATCTTCAAACCAACACCTCAACCCCAACCCCAACATAAACCCGACCCAATCTCTTTCCTATTTCCCATCAAGACTGAACCAACCTCTAAGCCTTACACCCTTAACCTACACCATCATCCTTACCGGTCTCCTCACCACAACCACCTAAACTACCCATCCTCAAACCCAAAACACTTCCCAGAACCCAAACACCACTACCTACCCAACAACTACCCAAACCATCCCCTCAGCCTTCCAAACATCTCTTCTTTGAGGAGTTTAAGGAGATCAAGATGAAGCTCATCAATTGTACAACCTTGAGCGACATCTCTTGTGAGGAGGAGTCAGTCAAACTAACCTATGTTGATGGCTCCTCATGTTCCCTCACTAGAGATCAATTCCTTGATCTGCCTAGAGGAACATTGGACCAAGCTGCTAAACTCTTTGGCCTCAACTCGGATTCTCTAAATGAAGAAGAGAAGAAGCTAAGAAGAAGGCTGGTGACTCTGCTGGATACAAAGAAAGGGGACAAAGTGCCAAGTCAACCCCTTGTGCCTAGAAAGAAGATTATCCAGTGGAGGTTTGAAGATTCTTCTCACAACTTTGTTATTGAGAGAGAGAATGGAGAGCTAAACAGGCTCAATGCCTCATCTCTGCTACACTTAAGCAGATTTGATATCACTGAGTTAGCAGAGAAGCCATTCTCCAACCCCTCCAACTCTGAGATAGTTGCTCATATCAGAAATCATTTGAGCAGTCTTCATCTAGCTGAGCTAACTGCTAGGACCAAGATTGAAAAAGAGTTGAGACTGAGAGAGGAGGAGGAAAGGAAGGGATCATCAACCAAAGGCAAAGCCTTTCTATAAATGGTTGAAGGTCCTGAACTTGAATCCATAGTTGGATGAGAGTATAACTACAACTCCAGTCAACTAACTCTCTTCAGGGGGCACAACAAAAGGTGGATATCGTTCAAAGTGATAGACTGGATCTCCTATCCTTGAATGACTTGTACAAATTTCTCAGCACCATTTCAGGGAAGAACAAAGAAACAGATAAGCTACTTCTGTCCCTGGTGTTGAAGGTTTTGAGAAGCAGGAATAAGTGAGGTTTTGGTAGCATCAGCCTAGGCGGAGTTTGTTGGATCTAGAAAGGCTGGTACAACCAAAACACTTAGACAATTTTGGTACAACTCATAAAGGTCTTCCGAAGCTAAGTACAGAACTTTCGAAAGCAAATGGAGTTGTTCCGAAGGCAAAGAACAAGAACTTCCGAAGATCATCTTCCGAAGGAACACTCCAGCTTCCGAAGATAAAGTCTTGGCTCTTCCGAAGTTCAAGACTTAGAAGAAATCAAGACATCAACCTCTGAAGTATAAAGATATGAAGAACTCCTCAAGCCTCGGAAGAAGTAGCCTCTTCCGAAGTATAAGTGGCTTCGGAAGAACAAGTTCTTCCGAAGCCAATTAACCTTCGTAAGACACTACTATGAACCAGTGGACATAAGTATGGCCCTTCTGACACTCCGATGCAAGTCTCTGAGATACTGCATGGTGCTTTCCCACGCCCATGTAGTTGACCATACGTTATTCCACTGTTTACCTTTTATCAGTTAGTACAGTTACCAACTTTAGTTGGTGACAAAAGGTAAGTCATGGACATGTCATGACTACCTTATCTTAGATAATACTTTATCTAAGATACCTTAACTTTAGCATTGTAGTATATGCTTTAGTCATAGGTTTCCAGCTGGTATCAAAGTATATCCGGCTGTAGGATCTAGTATATATAGTTTCTCATTGAAACTCATGTAATATGCTTGTAAGAGTCTTGTAATACTTTGAATTGAGAAGTAATATATACAAGTACCTTAGAAATTATTTCCTTATGTTCTTTGTTACTTAGTATATTATTATCAACTCTTAGAAGGGATTCTGCATCATCATCTGAACCGACTGTGATTCAAGTGAGTTTGAGAGAAAAACAAAGTGTTAAGTGACAAGAACCGATCTTGTATTTCTTTTATTTCCTTGTTCCGCTAGGTGTGTTTTAACTGTGCGGGTCACAGGATTGCATGGATACCTGATACTCGAGTGAGAAATCACCACTAGTGTTTGATCCAAATATAAAGAAGTTAGCAAGGTATAATCGTGTTCTGCATCATTCATGAAACCTAACTACATCTATTTCACAAGCCATTATCAAGTAGCTAAGCAGTTCGTCTGATTCAACCTAAATGGAAAATCCAAACAACCAACCACCAGCAGCTCAGTAACCACCAAATCAACCACCACCCTAATATCCAAACCCTCCTCCAAATAACCGAAATCAAACCCAACCCACAAACCATAACCTACCGAACATCCCTGTTAATGAAAATCAAAACCAGAACCAACCTCTTCAAGTGAGTGATAACCTCAAACAAAGAGGTAACATTGATCATATGAGCATGCATAATGTCCACACATGTGATGAAGATTATGAAGATGAGTGGAACAACAACGAGGACAATCATAGTGGTAATTATGATGCATGGGATGGAAATCCTGGTGGAAGTGATGGATATAATTAGAATAATAGTTGGGGGAATGATCAACATGGATGGAATGTGCCACCTATCAATCAACAACAAGGTGGTGTTAATAGCAATTTTAATTAGCCAAAAAGACCTCACAGAGCTTAAGCACAAGGTGTTAATTAGGTGTGTGCAAAAAAACTAAAAATAAAAAAAAACAAAAACCGATCCGCCTTCGTAATCGGAAATTTGGTTTTCAGTTCGGTTTACAACCTAAACCGAATTGGGACTTCGATTTTCGGTTATGTAATTTTTTTAAATCGGTTTGTTCGGTTTAACTGATCTAACCGAATTTAATATGTTATATTTTAAATAAAATTTTATAAGTGTATAGTTTAGCGCAATTATCCTAACTCAAAATGCTAAAATTATCCAAAGTGAATTTACTTATGCCCAAGAACAAACCTTTTTGTTCCCAGCCCATGAGTGCATCGACATTATATATTCAGATTATCCTTGTCTTTGTACTCTTTCAAACCCTAATGCACTCTTGCATTCTTAACCCTTAGACGATTGCACAATAGGCTTCGAAACTCGAGTTCAAGGCTTCAAGCGGGCATCACCATCAATATTCAACGGGTCGCATCAAACGCATCATTATCAACACTCAACAGGTTCCTCGTAATCAACATTCAGATTTCTAATTTTTATGTCTGTTTGAGAAAATTTTAGTCATTTTATTTTCCAATGTTACTTGAGTAACGAGGGATCAATTAATTAGTAATATTTACTCATGTAGCCAATTGGATACTTTTGAATGGGAAAGAAGTACCAGCTTTGATATCCTTTCTGTCTTGTATTTACTTAATTTGGCTAGTGAAAAAGAACATCATAGTCGACAATAAATTGATGCATCTATTAATTTCTTTATGTTACTTGATTATTGAATAACTTGGTGAATGATTATATGAGTTGTTATATGCAGTATATGAAATGTCTTACTTGTTTATTCTATAAATGTATTTTTAGGAAAATATCTATGAAGGGTGATTCTAATGCTAGTAATTTAAACTCGAAAACATGTGAAACAAAGAAACAAAGGGTGAGCTATAAACCAAAATCATATGTATGGCAACATTTCACCTGGTATATCGATGAAGATGGAAAGCAAATGGCATAATATAGATATTTAGTGAATTATGCTTTTGATTCAAAAAATGGCACATCTAATATATAAGGTCATATCTTGAAATGTACGAGCAATCCTGCAAATAGTTCTAGCAATCAATCAAATCTTGCATTTAGCATAGAGAAGGATGGAGAAACTAGGGAAAGTAAAGTTAATATACAATCTTTTAAATTTGATCAGAAAAGAAGTAGGAAAGTAATAGTTGAGATGTTGATTATTGATGAGTTGCCTTTTTACGTTCGTCGAAAATGAAGAGTTCAAAAGATTGATGAGGATTTGTCAACTTGCACCCATCATTCCATCTCGAAACATGATTGCAAGGGAGTACTATAAACTATATCTTGATTAATAATCAAAGCTTAAAGCACAAATGAAAAAGCCAATTTCTAGAGTTTGTTTGAAAATTTATACATGGAAAATTTGCAACGAATCCATTATATGTGTCTTACCGCACACTATGTTCATGAAAATTGGAATTTGCAAAAAGAAGTGATAAACTTTTGTCCTATTTCTAGTCATCTAGGAAACAATATTGGACATGCTGATGACTATTACCGTTGATAACACAAGTAGCAATGATGTTGCAGTTGAGTATTTAGTAGGAAAATGGTAAAATAGGGTGATAAATGCATTCTTAAAAGGAAATGAACACACGTGAGGTGTATGGAACCCATATTGATTTTAATAGTGCAAGATGTCCTCAAGGAGATTGGAACTTCTATTAAACGTATCAGAGCAACTGTTTGGTTGGTTAGACTATCATTAGTCAGAAAAAAAATTCAAGAAGTATTTGTTGGAAAAGATTGATTGTCAAAAGTGTTTAATTCTGGATGTGTCTACTCGTTGGAACTCTACTTATTTGATGTTGAATGTCTCATGTGAGTATCAAAGAGCATTTGAAAGATTTTTTAGGAGGATTTGGCATTTTCTCGTCATCTTCAAGAGGGATGTGGAGTACCAGATTTAGTGGATTGGGCAAAGACAAAGAGACTAGGAGGATTTCTTCAATATTTTTATGAACTCATTCTTCGAGTTTCAGGTATTATTAACCATCTTTGTTAAACTAAATTACTAATTACTTAATTGTTTTTGAAATAATATATTCTTGTCATTCAAGAATGTAGTATTATGAAGCCTGATATACTGATATTTTATTAAATTCTAAGTGTTTATAATATGATTTTTTCCATTATACAATCTGTTCGTGATATTCATTTTTTTATTTTAAATGATTGCACCTGTTTAATAACTAGGATTCTTAATTATCAATTATTTACTAAATTTAGAATTAGTTATTCATATATGTTTATGAGCTTACCTTTATGTGTTTTGATTAAAGTACAAATAACATTACCTCAAGCACATATTTGGACTCTATTACTTGTACTAATAGTGTCTTGAAACAATGTGCGTTAACTCTATTAGTTTACCTTCACAAAAGACAATGATAGACAATTATTCTTTTTTTACCCAATGTAACTTAGGCATCATTATTGATAACAACCCTAAGAGTTTTTGTATTTGGTTTTTTGTAATAGTTAGTGACCGAATAAAAAAGAAGAAAAATGAAAATAATGAAAAAGAAAACAAAGAAGAAAATTACAAGTTGCTAGTTATGGGTTAAACGTGTACATAGTTTTTGTTTGTCTGAATAGTAGTTATGTTAATGAGAATGTCAACGGTTGGTATTTAAGTTGATTTTTATATTAGCCACTTTCACAGCCAAACATTCCTACCCAAACCTAAGCCCAAAACCCATAAGTCCTTTTGGTGTGTGCATTGTCTATGTGATACTATGGGAGTTTAATTATCGCTCAAGCATATGATAACAAAGTTTCATACATGGACCATTTTCAGTAATATATTGGTGAATTTAACACCAATCCAAAAATAAGCGGAGATGAGTGAACAATGGTGAAGGGTGCGTTGCATGAAAAATAAAAACTGTAAGCTTGTTAGGTTTAGTTAGGCAGATTATATTTTGAAATAAATGTAACATTATTTACTTGCTAATCAATCACAATTATTGTAAATTTGAAACAGCGTATGAGTTTAGACCAGAGTTAAGACATAGTAAGGGCCTTTGGTTTATATATTGTTGTCAAATGTTTTGAACGGATTGAGGCCAAGCAAAAGTTAAGTGTGGTGATGTGATGTGAGTTTGTTGGAATCATATTTTATGGGTTGGAATCTTAAATATTAAGTATTATTACTCATTTTTATGCATTTGATTGTGCTGTAAAAGTTAAGTAGGAGTTGGAGTGATTTTGTAGGTAAAATGATCAAGTTGGAAGCTTACATGGTGAAGAAAGTATTGGGTTCAACAAGACAAGAAACTGAAGCTTTCTAAATCACAGTCATTGCCGACTAAAGATCTCATTATACAAGTTCAAAGACCAAGTTGATTAAAATATGAAAGACAATAGAAGACAAAGTCAACATGAATAAGAAAATCAAGACAAAATAGAAAAATCAAAATTAACGTTGATGTAATAATTATTAGGACAATATAAATAGAAATCCACTAGTGAAAGTAGTGGTGTGTGTTTCTTATGGTGTGAATCACCACCCAAGGAGAAATCCTCCTTTAGGTGAGTTTGATCTTCATCTTTCATATGTATGATTATCTTTGTAATTTGTTCATCAACATCAATGAAATCATATCAATTATCATTATATTAATCTCTTTGTTCTTTGATATACATAAATGCACCCATCTTAATTTTGATTTCTAGGTCATGAACATGATGATTCCTAAGATCCAAGCTTATTGAATCTAAAATATTAATTTAGTAGAAAGGCATTGGATGAGTCAAGAAACGAAGATTTCATATGCAACAAAAAGGCTCCTACCATAGCCATATGCTACGCCAGCTTTAATTTCAAAAGAAGCAGATTGGCCCCCATCATAGCCTACGCTAAGCTAACGGGATATTCTATAAAACTACATTTTTGTTTCTTTAGAGGTAAGTGTTTAGTGAAGGTTGAATTTCAAAGACTATACAAGAAGATCCAGCGTTTAGACATTTTGAGTGGAAATAGGAGCATATCAGAATGGATTTCATTACGAAGTTGCCTTGCAGGATAAAAGGATTTGGCATAATTTGGGTGATTATAGATTGATTGACCAAGAGTGCTCAATTTTTGTTAATCCGAGAATCAAGGACATTGTAACCCGACATGGTGTGCCGATGTCTATTGTTTTTTATAGAGACACTCAGTTTACATCTAAGTTCTGGAAGACATTTAATGATGCAATGTAAATGAGGCTAGCATAGCCTATCATCCCTCGACAGATAGTGAGTCAGAAAGAAAGATCCATACACTAGAAGACATGCTAAGGCTATGTGTCATTGATTTTGGTGGGAGTTGGAATGAACGCCTGCCTTTAATATAATTTTAGTATAATAATAGCTATCATGGTAGTATCAACATGTCACCACATGAAATGCTACATGGTAAAGGGTGTTGAACACCTGTGCGTTGGGGCAATATTAGATAGAAGGAATTGGGGAATATCCAGATGATGAAGGCAACAATAGAGAAATTGAATAAGATAAAAGTGTTTATAAAGGCAGCTAAAGACAAGCAAAAGTCTTATGCTAAAGACGGATAGAGTTCCAAGTTGGTGGATTGGTTAATGCTAAAGGTGTCATCATGGAAAGGAGTAAACCGATTGCATAAGAGAAAAAAGTTAAGCCTAGGTATATCGGGCTGTTCCGAATCATTGCTAAAATTAGAGAAGTGGCTTACAAGTAGAGTTAAGTGGGGTTCATTCTACATTCATGTATCTCATCTGCGTAAATGCTTGGCCGATGACCATATGTGGAGCAGTCATTGGCTGTTCTTGATAGAAAAGAAAAGCGATTAAGGAACAAAGTGATTATCCAAGTTAAGGTATAGTGGAAGCACCAAAAGGGATATATAGTGATATGGGAATTAGAAGAAGAAATAAGACAAAAATATACAGAGATGTTTGGGACTTGACAGGTTTCAAGGACAAGACTATTTAAGGGGTAGATTTGTAACGTCCATGAACTCGTGAACAATTTAAAAAGAACATTGTATTTGGTTTTGATGTGTTTAAAATAAAAGGCTGCAAGTGTGTCATATTTTGGAAAAAGAAAAGTTTCCCTAAAGAGGCATTATATAAGGATAATTGGCCGTAAAAGGGTGCCTTGCACCCCAAGAGTTACCTTTACTGTAGAGAGAGAACGCCTACTAGAGACAGAAAGTCCAAGAAGTTGATCAAGGTGAATTTTTATTATGTTTTCATGCAAGTTTAAGCTAGATCTACAATGAAATGTATTGTAAAATGATGATCTACCAATAGAATAAAAATGGGATCTTTATATGTTTTTCCTTAGATATAGATTGCAAGTTACTTGGCTTAGGATTTTCACATAGTTCATTCTCCAAGATGAGTTCTTGACTCTTATTTCTTACTACTTTCTCATGTTTTGGGATTGATATTTATACGATACAAATTACTATCACAAGTTTTATGATAATAAAGGTCATATAAATGTAGTAAAGTATGGATTTTATGCCTTTGGATGAATAAGATAGTAGGGTTTCACCTTATGCATAATATTAGTGTATTAAGCCTTAGTACTTGGCCTTAGAACTCAAATTTGTACTCAAAATAGTACTCTAGTGTAAAAATTCATGTAGGTTGTATTTGATATAGGTGGTTCTCGGCCTTACACTAGTACACGGTCCCTAAGAGTTCTAAATACGAAGTGCTTGCAAAGTAGGGTACTTGCACGACTAAAAGTTCTTGTTCAATTAGGAGTTCTCATGCGATGGATTTCTCACAAGTGATAGTTCTCACATGACTAGGTACTCCAAATTTCTTAGTACATACATGAATAGTTCTCACATGATAAAGTATTAAGCCTATACGTAGTAATCAGTAATTTAAGTTGACCGACTTACCTAAGAATAATTGTGTCATGACTCATGTATATCTTGTGAACTTTACTCGATGCGTGCATGATTATATGATGTAATGATTACATAAAGTATTAGGTAATGAAGTGAAGGATAAAGAACAAAGATAAGCGGAACCTAATGAAATCTAACATGTCCAGTTATAAATAAAGCCTTGCAAGCAACCATATAAAGGAATGGGAATGCCTTGTGCATTCTCCATCGACGGATACACATTATATACAATAAATTCTTCGGAAGCTTTGACATTTGTTGTCTTAGGTTGTATGCATGTCGTCTCGCACTTGTATGGACCGAATGGAAAATGGGTTTATTGTTGCTCTTTACTTGGGCTTTCTGCTAGGGTAGTGGCATAAATCTAGAAAAAGTTAAACGAAAACAAAGAATGAAAGAAAAGATAATCCGCACAGTGATGATTTAGATGAAGAGAATAATGCATGGATATATGAATGTGTGCTCACGGATGCAGAGGATGAAAAGATAGTTTTCTGTTGTATATATTTATATTCCAAACTAGAACTTACGCAACAACGCTAACTATGTATGCATATTAGTTGGCAGGTAAGCATATGGCTGAGCGGGTGCAAGCCTGATCAAGAATGCTACTGGAATCACATGAGTCTGACATCCATAGTTTTAATAACTTGACTATTATTATGAAACTTGTAATAATTTAGACAAGATTTGATATTTTCTTTCAGATGATGTTTTGTATCGTGTAACCAAATTTTCTACTTCTAAGTTGATATGAATATGAATGTTACAATGCTATAATGGGTCAATTGTGAGGTTTCCGGGAACAGGGCCTTACAACACCCCATGAGTGGTATCGAGCAAGAGGCTTGCTAGAAGATGCAATGTGGGAGATTTGATATCTTAGGATGCGGATTGTAGTATGGGGTAGTGGCTTCTGTTGCGCACATCATAGGCTAGTTCTTCGTCGGATATGTCGGAATAGAGGACATCACTAAACTCTTCGTCGCGTACTTTTGTTTTAAGTAATATATCGTCTTTGAGTGTTTGGTCTTGTATACGATCCACCACTTTGAATTGATCCTTTTATCAAATGCACATCCCCACCGGCTCCCGAATGAGTCTTGTTCTCTGAATCAATAAAACATTGTTACAAGTAGAAATCACAGATTCCATAGCTACTGTAGAAGTTTGGATGAGGTGGTCGAACGACAAAGCTTCTCTTGAATTTCAAAAAATCCAATTAAATTAGTTTTGCTTTTCTGCATATTTTTAAACAATAACGTCTAAGTGTAGTACGACTTACATAGATGTAACGAGGTTGATGCATCTCTTGAATCATGTTTGTCAATGACAAACCTAGTGTTGTTGAAATGGTCGAATGACATAGCTTCTTGAATCACAAACTTCATCATTCAATTGGGAATCATATTTATATCGTACATAAATATTTAACCATCACTGCCAATTGTGTTTGCTCGGAACCCAGATGTTCTTTCAAAGCCTTGTAATATTTAGCAATGCGTTTCTTCAAAGTCGAATTTGACTCTTTTTTATCACAAAACTTGCAATGAGCATTTTGAGACCTATTACTCATCTCAATCAAATTCCAAAGGCCCAAACTTCCGGATTCCTATTATTAGAAATAATCTAAACAACTGGGCTCGATTATGCAACCATGACTACTAGACACTTATTACGTATGAGACATAACAATAGTAGATTTTAGAATATAATAGTATTTTTTAAGTGTTTTGCTTTTGTTTTTGCATTTTTAAGTGACTTAATCAACCAATTATTTAAACATCTATTTATACTAACCTAGATGGGTAAAATGGATAAAAATAAAATAAAAAATTAGTCAAAAGCTTACCCCAAACAACTATATAGCCGTCATGTAGTGATCACAATTCCTAACGGCTAGATCCAAGGGTGTTCAAAAAATTCAAGACCCACAAATAACTGAAAACCGAGTTGTGTCCATAACAAAAAAAAAAACAAACCAATTTGTGAATTATGTTTTCAGTTTAGTTTCTAAGCGTATCCAAATTGTGAATTCGGTTTTTGATTCTGTTAATTGTTACACAATATCTTATTTGTTCGATTCAGATATCCGAATAAAGTAAATAGTAACCACTTTAAATCGGATATCCAAACCAAATAAAACAATAAATGAGTTTAATCAGTTGAATTCAATTTAGTTAGGCCTATTTTCAATTCGTTTTGGTTTGGTTATTAGATTGGCCTAAAGATTTTCATAACTAATTAAACCGTTAACCAAACCATTTAGCTAGAACCAGTTTTGTAACCGGATTTTTTCGGGTCAGGTAGAAACATCTTTTGGTTTGAAACCAGGTATGGAACTCGATGGTCTTTTTCGGGTAGAAAGCTTTGGACCAGAAGAACTAGAACATGTTTGAACCCTGTTTACTTTTTCTTTTTTTTCCGCAACACTATATAACACGTTAAAAGCTATTTTCTTCGTACCGCACTAAGGATTAACATTGTTATAAACAATCATAAGGACCTTAAGGGAGGTTTATGAGAGTACCATGTGACTAACTAGTGATATGTTCTTTGTTTGTTATCACGGCCACGCTGGAAGATCATTGAATATTATTCGGCATCATCTCTTTCCAAGCAATGATGGTAGTTCATATTGGTTTCATACAATCAAGTATTAGAAATGAGATCGTTGCTCAATACGTTTCATCCATTTTATTCAATTGTTTGTTTTAAATGTTATCCATATGCTTTACGAAATGATTCATAAATCATAATAACGTATACAACATTATCATCTGATATACAACATGATTATCTAATGTGGCAAGATAGCTTTTAATACATTAAGTTAGGGTAGTGGGTGAACTACAATGATTATAATTGCATCAGATGCAGATTACCAACCTCTCAGTTTGGAAATCCCTCATCTTTCCCAAATTAATAGAAAGTGTAACTTTATAAAATAATACTAACTTTAAAAGTGTTTCAATCAGATAATTTAAATTTAAAAAATATTCCAAATAGACTACTCAGCTTTCAATTATATTTAAAATATAAGTCTTAACATGTTTTTTATCGTTTTTTTCTTTTTGTTTCAACTAGACAATATTTTTATCTTTTGTTTAATGCTGATGTAGAATGATGACAAGAATTTTAGATACTTTTTTAAATATAATTTCATATATGAAAAACATCAACCCCACATCTTCTCTCTTACTTTCTTGATATAAAAAAAAAATTCAATAATGACTCAATTTAATGATTTAATAGTCCAATTTACGAAAAATACGCATGAGTGAAAACTTTTAAACTTAATTACTTTTGAGTTTGAAATATGGGATAATTACGAAATTGATAGGGACTACAACCTCTTTTTAGCCATAATCTTTATCCTCTTTATGACCAAAATCTTTTGTTAAGTGAACTGATGACTAAAGTCACACTACAAACACTTAAAAGTCAAAATTGGAGATGCGAGTTGTTGTATACATGAAAACTATAATCGTATGCACCAATCAGCGTGTATTGCATCTCGATAATACGACTTGGGGATGAAAGAAATGAAGCCTTATGACACTATACTGATATAAGACCCACATATCCAGCAAATAGCATCAGTATGCATGAAATAATGTATGCACCTGCAACAATTACAGGTTCCTTTATCCCGCACGATTCAAGATGGTAGTGCAAAGGAACCATTTTGAACAAACGTCGCCCAATTCCGTGCATGCGTTTCGTGGTCTTGAAGTATGATACCTAACAAACAAGTTTCAGATTAGTAACTGCCTAACTTTATTAACATTCAAATTCAGATTAGTAACTGCCTAATTTTATTAATATCACCGTCTATGATTCAAAGTAGAGGTGACATCCCTCTACTCTAATAAAAGGGTAATTGGAGTTGCCACATGGTATGTTTCTAATACCTTGGTTGCCACTTGGCAACTTTCTGAGGCCTTAATTTCTAATATTCCCGCCCATGTGAATTTGACAAAGTTATAACACGCGGATCTAATTAAGGATCCACGTAACCCGACCCATTCAGATTCGCTCTCTCATTCTAACACAAACCCTAATCCTAATTACTCTTAGCGACCTCTACCCAATCTTCCGAAGCAATTCTCCCAATCGCCTCTGAATCTTCATCATGTTCAACATGATTCGGTAATGTTTCTTCTATCGCCTTAGATCTTGTGGTTAATCGATGTTCATTTGCTTCGTCATTGCCTGTTCGTTGTTCGATGTTGGTTGTTTGCACACCTCCGTCAACCTTTTCTTAGCCACATTCATGCTTTTTTGGTAGATTTTCAAGTCTTCATTGCTTCTAATTTTGAGATCTAGGGCTTCTTGTTTGATAGTCCTAATTGTATATAGGATTCTTAGTTCCTATTGAGGTTTGTCTTCAACAACTGGACTCCATGTTCTTATGTTCGATTTTAACTTCCTTATAAGATAAAGTGAAGAATAGGAATGTGTATAGTCCAATTTCATTTGTTTGCGATTAAAGTATTCATGAAATAAGATTACATTTCATTATTTAAAATATTATCTTCGATGCATTGACTAAAATTTATACTCTTATTACACAGGTACTCATTAGCTTCAAGATATATTAGAATATCTTTGAGGAGCCATTAACTAAATGCAGGGAACTTGAACACATCCTAATATTATACATGTCTATGAATGGCATGTGCACTACCACAGCCCTGCTAGGACATGTATTAGGTATGAGTTTATTTCAAGACTACTATATTTTGAGATCTCTAAAGGTTGTAAAAGAATCCATTAATTAATAAAATCTAAATTTTAAACTTTGTAGAAACCAAGAATAGTGTTGGCAACAATCTATGATATATAGCATTATGGGGGAGTGCAGGTAAATTTTGATTTATAGACAAGAGAGATGTTTCATGTGTAAATTTTACTTACACATACTTATGATATCATCTTCCTCATTTCCTATGTTTTAGTGGCTTCATACCTGATTATCACATTATATTCAATTAACATCATCTCCCTATGATAGCTATTAAGTATCTTATACATATTTTTTGCAAACTAACAGTCTCACAAGATTTAGAAAAAAATAATTTTTGAAGTTCAATAATTGGTATTTACGTATTGTTCAATTAGGTTAGGCTTTTTGCAGTTGATTGTGTGTTATTATCATGCTACTCTCTACGTATATAGAATGATAGGGTCACTGATCGGCATATATGTTTAATATCAGATTTCACTTATTTTTCAAATAGTATTTGGCTTTACTGCTGGGAGAACTATGTATTATAACATGGAGAAACAACATCAGATATACAGCTAGATTTGTTGAAATAATTAAAGGTTGGTTCGATGACATCTAAGATCCTCTGTTCATTTCTCAGGTTGCTATGTTGTTTGTACTGCTCATATAACATCTGCGTCACATTTCAGATTACTTGATTGTGATGCTTATAATTTGGTGGTCTCAGCTATGTTTTTTTCTCATTAGTTTAGATTAGTCCACAACTATTTTAATGGTTAAGCAAATGTCAACTTCAATATATGATAAGATATGACAGCCTTGGCTTTTTGTACGGGAGGGGGATGCACGTAAGCACATTTCACTTTTAGTTACAGTTTAATCTTTTTATTATTTAAAGTTGGATAAAATATTTGTCCTTTCTTTAGAATTTTATTATGCTTTATTTTATTTACATGGCATGATATGTTATTTATTATGAGAATTCAGTTGGCTCAAGAATCTGCATGGGAGGTAACAAAAACTATGTTGAAGAACAAATGAGTTGGTGTCTTTTTAAAAGGTTTGTTTTATTTTTCCTGGTTAATGTTTGTATTGCCTTTCTTGACTAAAATAATTTGACTTTTAGGTTGTAATGTTTATTTAAATAACCATTTCCCTACTACAATTTTGACACTGCATGATGTGGATCATTGGAAATGTGAAACATTTTGTGATATAGAATGATTTAAGTTGATTGATTTTGGTTGTCTTTGTTGATCAGATAATTGTTGTGGATGATCTGATGCTTAGATTGTAAGATCAAAGATGTTGTTTTCTATCCTACTATGATACAACACAAGCTCATTGGATTTATGAATCATATTATGATATAGCACATTTCCAAAATGATCCAATGTCCCATAATTTCAGTTATTGCTGGTTGCTACTTTTGACAGTCAAAAGTAGCATATGTGATTAGGGGAATTTCAGTTAAGGCTTATACATTTTAGTGGTTTTGCTACTTTGATATTTGTCATATTTTTTTAATACTTATAAGATTAGTTTAATTCGTAATATTTTCCCAAAAACTGATAATATCTTATGGAAGTTCTGAATTATTTGTAGAACTGTAAAAGCCTTTGTTATTTTGTACCAAGCTTGATGTTTAAGTTTTCTCATCAATGATGTTCTATTAATTTTTTCCTTTCCGTTATTTATTATTATTCGCCATATTTTTAGTATGACATTCGGCATTCATTCACTGATGTATTAAGGGTATTATCTTGGGTAGGGCCTATCTGGCGTATTGCTTAGGCAAGCTACACATACAATTGCAAGGCTTGGTATATTCTGGTACTATCATCAAGGACCATACTACTACACATGTAATAATAGATTAATCTAATTTCCCATGTAATCAATAATGTGAGTTTTTAATTACTTAATATGATTCAATCAAACAAAGCACTTGAGGAAAATGATGGAAAACACCTGCCTTTGTACTAGAAAACTCTATATGGGCAAACTTGACTAATTGGAGCTTCTTTGGAAAGTCATGATGATCTTGCATTAATTCGTATGTAATAATAGATTAATCTAATTTCAAGGCTTGGTATATTCTGGTACTATCATCAAGGACCATACTACTACACATGTAATAATAGATTAATCTAATTTCCCATGTAATCAATAATGTGAGTTTTTAATTACTTAATATGATTCAATCAAACAAAGCACTTGAGGAAAATGATGGAAAACACCTGCCTTTGTACTAGAAAACTCTATATGGGCAAACAACTTGACTAATTGGAGCTTCTTTGGAAAGTCATGATGATCTTGCATTAATTCGTATGCAAGCTGATGCAAAATTGCATGCTGCTTAAGCCGTAACTACACAAATACATATCATGCACTATATAGGATAACAAAGGTATATTGGCTTTTTGGAAATGTGCAGGTCCCACGGTCTTTAGGGCTATGGCATTGAATATGGGAATGCTTGCTTCTTATGATCAATGTGGATTTATTTAAAATACTCTTGGCTTTGGTGAGTCAACGGTAATCTTAGGTAAGATTTTAAGCTTCATAGTTCTAATTTGGGTAGATTACACACAATACAAGTTAAACTTTTTAATGATTTTAACATTATGTTGCATCTCATTATCATTTTAGCAAAAGTCATTTAAAAAAAACTTATGAAATATCATTTTGAGTTTTTCACTTGAACATTTTTTTTCACATGGCATGGCATCAAGTGGTGTTATATCAATATATTACATGAAATTCAGTTCTAATGAGAGTGTTTGCTAAAAATGATGATAGTTATAAGTGTATTTTTTATTTTATGCATCATTTTTATATTAGGTTGAAAAGGTTTAAAATTTTCATTTCAATTCAAAGTAGTTTGCCATTCTAATTTAACTTTTCAAATAACTAAAACATTTGAATATCAATTATTATAATCAAAATTCACTTATTACTTTAAATTACCGTAGAAAACAATATATGGCAATCTTGTGGGCCTAAATAAGTTCTATAAGATCTGTGATGATTCATGGTATAAATTGAGCCATTTTTATTTGTGGTTTTCTTTTTGCTTTTGTACATGCCACTTTTGTATCAGGGTACTTCATTGCATTAAATTAAATATATTGTAGTTGAATTTGATTTGTAGTATGTAAACATTGTATCATCCTGATTAGCTAAAAAGGATCATATAATCATACATTATGCATTACCACTTATAAATTAATAGATTGATGTATCTTACATTAAAAAATCTTGAGTTTAATTGATTCACCAATGAAGTTTTTATATTTTCTCCTTGATCAATGGCTTTATCATTCTAGGGTTTTGATTATAGTGGTTTTATGGTTTTTCAAGATCGAGAGCATTTAGGTCTAGAGCTTTCGATAATTACGAATACATATATAGATTTTCACTTCATCAACCCGTGTAATGCACAGGTTACTAAAGCTAGTTTACATATATATAGGTTGATTTGGTCAATCTCTTACATGTCAATGTGATACAAACCCAGATCCTGATTGGGTGGGTTGGTGGGCCTTGGTACCGGGTCAAAGGGGCAGCAACCTAGTGGGTTAGTGGAAGAATGGCTAGCTATTGTTTAGGGAATAATTGCAGCCTAACTGCCCTAGTTAGCTAATGTTTAGGGAGTAACTGCAGCCTAATTGCCCCTATTCTTCCTATTTATGTTTACTTCTTAGGATGTGTGTGGTTGTCTTTGTTTAGTTTATCAAAAGTAGGGTTTCTAATCCTTGTAATCGGAGATCACCCTTCTCGAACAGGGCTCTATCTGTACTTTTTATTTGAAGTTAATCAAGCTGACTTTTTCTGGTATCTATCATTTGGTTCCATTGCCGGGAAACATTTTGATGGCACCATCTACTCGGAGCAACCTCGAAGGCAGCGACACTCACCCTGATCTTGTCGCTGCCCAATTAGCCGAAATTACATCCCGAATCGAGTCCATAGTGTCGCAATTGAAGAGTGATGTAGAAATCAAGAAGGCTTGGATGGTCAAGAAGCTTGACCAGAATGCTAAAGCTGACTCAACAAGCAAAAATGAGAATTCATTTGCCACTATAAAACTTGAAGATGTTGATGTGGTGGTAGAAAAAGACATGGGAGTTCAAACTTTAAAGGTGGAACCTGCAGCTATCGGTTGCGAATCAAGTGAATTTCAAGTAGCTCAAGGGTTGAATTGTCATTCTAATCCGGGTAATGAAATCACAGCAGCTCATAAAAGGGTTACAGATTCCACAGTACAAGATTCAACCACAGGGGTGCCCCAAACACATACTGAAAAGAGTGTTTTACTTGCAAAATCAGAATTTTTAGATGAAGAAGCTCACATGGAGAGAGCAGAGGATGCAGGGATGGATGGTGACAAAGTACTTTGTTGGAAAGATGAAGTACCATCCATTCAAGAAGACCAACAAAAGGTGGACCCTACATATCTCTCAAATGTTGAAGTGCAAGGAATAGAAGCATTAGAGCCTTCCTTGGGACCTGAACAGTGGAATAAAACATCTGTTTCACTGCAGCAATCGTGTTATCTCCACCCACCTGAAAATGAAGGAAAGTTCCCTATATCTGATTTGATCGGGTCTTTTGAAGCTTTGAAACACAAGAAAATTGTCCATCAGCCTACAATCGAATGGCTTATTACTTGGCACAATAATTCCCTTCTTTTCGACTTGAGGACAAGTCGATTTTCCAGGCCGGAAGTATTGATACGTATCCACAAATCAGGCCACCTCGGGTCAATTCAATTAGTCGGTTACTAGAAATAGGGTCAACTACATTAGTCACTTACCCGAGATAGAGGAAATCATGGGTTACCAAAAATAGAGGAGCTAATCGTGGGACAGTTTTACCTTTCTTGTTTTTATAGTACTTTAGAGAGTAGGGAGGGGGATACCGATGTATTGTTTATCAACTAGGGTTTTTACCTTGTAATTGGAGATTTAGCCTATCTCGAATCAGGCTTTTTAATCATAAATCTAAGCTTTCGATTTCCGGTATCTATCATTTGGTTCCATTGCCGGGAAATCGAATGGCACCTGTAACCCGGAACTTGGCAGATCAACTAGCAACCATTGCAGCAAAACTAGATGTCATTCTTGCATCTTTGAGGGACGATGTTGAAGAAATCAAAGTTCAAGTGAACAGAGATTGTTGTGAAAGTGAAGAATTAGAGGATAATTTGAAGAACACAGTGGTTGAGGAGCTGCAGGGGTCTGAGCATGGCCCTCTTCAGCCAATTAGATCCAGCGTTGGTGGCAGAATCACTGATCAAAGCGAAATAAGCGGTGATGGGATTGAGGGCACCAATGAAATGGATGACGGAATGCACGGCGGAAAAATTGATGGCACCGCAATTGAAGCTTGGGCACCGGCAAAGAAATTAACAGCTAAAGGCAGCCATGATCGGAAGAGGAGAGGAAAAATAAATGAAATAAGAGGCTTGCTTAAAGATATTGACCCACCAATCTCGTTAGCCGCAAGGCATCAAGGAAATAAAAGCGTGTTGATTTCTTCCACATATACACATCTGAAACGCAATGAATTCCTGAGATATGCCTCTGATCTGCCTTATTTGTGCACTAGGATATTGTTGTTTGATCTAGCATGTACTGAAACTTACCAAGCAGCACTGGCACTTACGAAATATGTGGTTATGATTTTTATCATTGTGTGGGACCCAGGAAAGGGAAGAGCAATCAGAATCCAGCAGCCTTTCATCTCCTATCTGTGGAACCATTTGAATACTGGTCCAGCATTCGACTTGAGGTCAAGTCGCTTGTCCAGGGAGGATGCATTGATACAAACCCAGATCCTGATTGGGTGGGTTGGTGGGCCTTGGTACCGGGTCAAAGGGGCAGCAACCTAGTGGGTTAGTGGAAGAATGGCTAGCTATTGTTTAGGGAATAATTGCAGCCTAACTGCCCTAGTTAGCTAATGTTTAGGGAGTAACTGCAGCTTAATGTTTAGGGAGTAACTGCAGCCTAATTGCCCCTATTCTTCCTATTTATGTTTACTTCTTAGGATGTGTGTGGTTGTCTTTGTTTAGTTTATCAAAAGTAGGGTTTCTAATCCTTGTAATCGGAGATCACCCTTCTCGAACAGGGCTCTATCTGTACTTTCTATTTGAAGTTAATCAAGCTGACTTTTTCT
This sequence comes from Flaveria ramosissima, assembly GCA_025215565.1. Lineage (NCBI taxonomy): Eukaryota > Viridiplantae > Streptophyta > Magnoliopsida > Asterales > Asteraceae > Flaveria > Flaveria ramosissima. The sequence continues at coordinate 13,283,665 of CM046046.1, read as the reverse complement.
GGATTCTATCACAATGGGTTAAGAATAACTATTTAATACATTATTTATATAATTCAAACAAGAATTAGATAAAAGTGTTGTGGGTTGGCCACGTTTTGCTTGAAATGCTTTTGTTTAATAATGTACAAGCGGGAAAAAGGATGGGCTATGTTAGATTGGGTAATGGATGAAAAAAGGTTTGGGTTGAAATTGTCAAGTCTAAAAAACAAGTCAAATAGGTTAAGTCAAATCAACATTACTTTCTTTTTTATTTTGTTTTGTATTTCATAAACAATCAACAAATTAAATTGCGATCATAAAAACTTTACTTTTTGAAAACTTACACGGGGTAATTTTGTAGTATATATTATATAAAGACATATCTGCGGGGCATGAAACGAAAATGAATGAGCTAGCGATGAAGTAAATTCTTGCTTGGGCGGTTTTCTAAACTGACAAGATGATTTACTGATTAAACCATCATGTCCTGGTAAATTCTCTACGCATGACCCAAACAAATCCAGTAACCTAAATTGTTCAACCAATTTGGCCCAAACTTTGGTAAAAGTTGCCCCTCTAACAAAATGCAACAGAAATGAGCAGAGCCTAACACATGCTAAAAATAAATAAATAATCATCATAGCAAGTTTTACCTGCAACAAAACGGACAGTGCCTCCAACACGATGACACCAGATGAAATAAGCAATGGAAAGAACATTCCTGTAGAAGCAGCCATTGCAGCGAGGGCCCCACCTAATGCCAAAGCTCCGGTATCACCCATGAACACGGAAGCCTTATACCGGTTATGAAAAAGAAAACCAACACAGGCTCCAGCCATTGATGCTCCAAACACAGCAAGATCTGATTTAAATAGCAAAAGAAAGTACTTAACAAATCCCATTTAAATAATCTAAATCTGTATTTTCCCCTTTTTTATGGTTTTTATAAACATGTAGTGACTAACCTGAACATATTGGAAGAACTGCAATGGACATTCCTATGAATGAAAGTGCAGCAGTTCCTCCGGCTAATCCATCAAGACCATCAGTTAAGCCCATCCCATTTGTCATTGAAACAAAACAGAATGAAGTCAATAATAAATAAGACCCTCCCATGCACACCAGGCCCCATGGTAGAGGTAGAGGCACCACCATTTTACTACACAGAAAGAACAACCAAATTACCAAGTTAAAAACTAATGACAGCAGCTGATGCATCAGGAAATTTGACCATGTTAACTTTGTTCTGAAAAGGAGCTAATGTGTTGCTTACATGTAGCATGCTAATTCATTGTAGCCAATATTTACTCTAATTAATTTTTTTTTCCTGAAAGTTTGAGCCTTTATATGGGTGCCATTAAATTGTGTTAAAACTTAGATAGTACCAGAGTTGTTTAAGTTTTAATGCATATTTCCCTGTAAAGGCATTAGTGGTCGTGTGTTTATACAGCTGATATGAAAACAACCACTTTATACAATGCAACGAAAGGCTGTACAAAGAGTAGTGCTTATCATTTTTAAGTAGACTGTAGCTGTAGATCAAATGCAAGCAAGGAAATTTGGTACCAAAGCCTTTACGACTAGTTTGTTAGAATACCCGACGAAGTTTCCGTCTACCTAGTAACAATTTGAGCATTAACCTATTTAATGGGGCATTTTGTTTAAATTTCAAAATGAAAGAAATTAGAACATATGATTTCACTGCAAGATTGACATCTTAAGGAAAGATACGTGAGTTACCATCGAGATAGTTACAAGAAAGTATACATGCTGTATGGTGATGATATATTCCTGGCACATAACCAAAAATAGAACCACGCTCCAACAGCTACCTGTGCAATAAAGATCAAGTAAAAGTTTATTACTAGAATTACTTATAGAACTGGTGCATGATGGGAAGATGTGATGCTTTGGGTAAGGGTCTGAATGGGCTGGCTTGGATTGACCCACAAACACCCTTTGTCCTTTTCTATTAGTAATTAAAGCCCTATGAGATTATACATACTATGATAACATAAATTTTATGAGATAAATAACAATTCAGGAAGTTGTTACTAAAAAATGGGTGACTTTCAACTCTCCCACACCTTATAGCTAATATTGTTTTAACCCATTTGACCAGTTTAACTGTTTTGAGATAATAAACAACCCACATCAACCCATTCAAAAGTAAACGAGTCAAAAATACCACCGGTCAAAAACTGGCCCTTAAGTTAGACGGAATAGGGAGGATGGAAAGAGCCTTAATGTAAAAAGGGTATCAAAGCACCAAAATCCTCCCTACACTTTTTACCTTAAGCTGCCTCTTTACATGAACCTTATCCCCACTAAGAATTAGTAAAAGCTTTTACCTCCAACAATATTCTTATCCATGGAGATAAACCGACCCTTCTCCTTTTCACAAGACACAAGAAGTCATCTACCAGCCCAATTGTGGCAAATGCTAAAGTGGCTATAGACGCCCCAGAAACTTCTATAGAAGAAAAACCAACTAATACTTCAGCAACAACTACACCAATAGGTATAAGAAACAGTCCACCCATTGTAGTGGTTCCCTTCTTAGAGGAGTGTCTAGCTGGCCATTTTCGCATCTTTGAAATACGAAACAATGGAACACATATATAGCCAGCAAATGACACTAAAACTGCAGAGGCTGTAAAAGGGCATATTAAGTGAAATGGTGGTAATGGAAGTCTCACTATTCGCCATGCATGTGAATCCAAAAGAAGTAGAAAAACCGTCAAAAAAGTAACAAGCCCTATGTTGATGATAATTCCATATTTTATCCTGCATTGCACAACATAAATTAATAGGGATATAACTTTAAATGAACATTAATTTCTTATATCATTAAATGACTAATGTTAGAATGCAACAAAGATCATATCAAGTGAGAAGAGAAAGAGTGGATCATCTGCAAAAGAAGAGCAGTCCTGCTATATGCGTGGGATATTGTGTCATAACCAAATGTTAAAGCTTAATAGATAAAACATTACAAAATGAGTATGTTCTTATTCCCGAAAATTGTTTGAGTAAAGACACAATAAAGAAGTCACAAAAGTGTTTCTAAAAGTTCATCGTTCACCAGCCAGATGATCCATTCTCTTCCATTATGTTTGTCCAAAGCCAATATTCATAAAACTGATTATATATTCCCTAAGATCTTCACGTGATTATCCTTCATCCCTATTCCTAAGAAATCAACATTAGTTTCTTCAGGGGCCAGGCACTTAGCTTTTCATTGATTTTAATTTTGTTAATCTAGAGATACACATCACCATGAAGATCTAGTGAGCTTAAGAATAGCAAGTGAGAAGCATGTTGGTGAAATAATTTGATGTCTAAAAGGATACATATCACAATATCAAGAACATGATATCATTGGCAATAGGAGTCCGAAGAAGTATTCACCCGCTCTGAGATTTACCAAGCAGTCTTAACTCATTAGCAGTTGCTGATAATGCATCATCAGGTTTACGAAACCGCTCACTTGATGTTGGAATATCAACTTCAGTGATTGGATTTAATATAATATCTCCATCACTTTCTTCACCTTCACTTGACGAAAACCCATATCCCAAAGACCCATCACTTTCAACCCTATCATCCAGTGAAAAACTAGATACAGAATCCTATAAAATCAAAGAAATTAAAATTCAGTTAACCCATAATAAAAGAATTCTGATTGCGTAATGTGTTCAGCCAAAACAGAGATCTCTGGATCCTGATGGAGTAATTATAATAATAATCCCTAATCAAGTATTTCAGGTGAATCTGTATCTATTTCATTAGTTCATTCCTACACTTCATCAATCATCATATATGGGTGTAAACTGCAACCTACTTTGGTACAAAACAGCAGACTATGTTAAAATATATTGAGTGCAAATGATCAACGTTAACATGGAATACAAAAAGAACTCCCAGCTCCGTATATCAAACTTCAAAAACCCTTAAATGGCAACGAAAATTGCAAAGGTTACTACTACAATTGTTTAAATGGACCATATTAGGGTTGTCTATGAGTTGAAATAAGATCTATCGCTTAACTAGAAACAAGGAGGAGATACCCAATCCATGGTAGCAACAACAAGAAACCTGCCCCTTGTAGAAGAATGCCCATATCTACGAATTCTCGATCCCGAAAGCTGTATAACATTAACAAAAAGCTGAATACATATAGAAGTAAGATCAAGTTGTGATTGCCGTAAACAGGCGAGGATTAGTTTACCTTGAAGCAGACAAGGGAAGGAGGATGATGAGTAAATGATGGAAAAGTAATATTAGGGCCTGGTTGATGAGATGGAATTAAGGGATGCAGAAGCCCTGATCGAATTAAGGGAAAATTAAGGGATGAAGAAGAAGAAGAAGAGTAGGATCGCATGATTGGAGGAGGTGTTAAGAAAGCATATTCTATGTTGTTGTTAGGTTATTGCAGAGAATTGAGGAAGACGACAGCAGCAGGCAGCTTGCTTTGGGGTTATCGATGGCCCCCTCTCGGTTTCTAGTTTCTGAATATTTCTCTGGGATCTTGACTTTGCACCATCCTGAAAAAGCATATTCTTACAAGGGACATGATTAATATATCTATCTATTAATTTATATATATCTATACTACAGATCTATTAATTTATGTTACACGGGTTAAAAAAAGTATATTTAAAATTGATTAACTACACGTATGGTTTTTATGTTTTGCAAAAATTTTGGGGTTCATCCTTAAAGTTTAAAAATTATAAATATGATCTCTAGTATTTAATATTTTTTTTCATCTATGGTTTCAAATTTTGTTAGTCAACAATTACTAATATTAAAAATTATAAAAATGATATTTTACCCGAATCGACCATCCATTTAACTTAACATTTGAACTATAGTATTATTTTGATTTAGGTAAGCTTTATATTCTTGTTTTTCCAATTTTTTTTTATTTTTTAATATTTTTAATATCATTATTAATATATTTATTATATAAAAAATACGTTAAAATACATAAATAAATTTTTTAATAACATTTTTTATTAAATGTTTGCTTTTTAACATGTTTAAACCGTCCGTTTTCAAAATGTTATTCTTAAAATCGTTTGATATTTTAAATGTTTTTATAAAACTATTTGGTTTTCTAATTTTTTTTCTTAAACCATTATTTTTTAAAGCATCTTTTAAAACCAATCACTTCTTTATACATCTTTTTCAAAAACAATTCATTATTAAACAACATTTTTAATATTTTTAAAACGTTCAATAAAAAATAGTCTTAAAAACAATATTTAGAAAATGAATAAAAATTACATTTAAAAAACCGAATGATTTTAAGAAAGACTATAATGATTTTATAGAGTACCTTTAAAAAATCAAAAAGTTTTAAGAGAGACATTTTAGACAATCAAAAGTTTTAGAGAAACATTTAAAAACCTAAACATTCTAAAAATGATATTTTTACAAATACTTTTATTTAAATAAAAGTAAATTACATTGATGATGTTTGTAGGTAAAATAATCATTTCAAGAAATTTAACAGTAGTAACCGAACTAACAGAATAAGGACCATTGATGAAAGATAAATATAACATTAAAGACCATATTTGAAATTTTAAAAATTGAAGGATCAAATTTAAAATTTTAACCAACCTACAAGAGCCATCCATGTAATTTATTTTTTAAAATAAATAAAAATATAAATTATTAGTTACTATTAATAAGTCTATAATATATACGCGTGTGAATGTCGATTAAATAAATGTGTATATATGTAAATTAATTTAAAGAATTAAATACATAAAAACAATATTAATGTTTATAAATATTAAAACTTTTTTGAATACAGATCTTTTACCAAATTCAGTGAATAACTTCTCAAACTTAAGAATTTATCTTTTTAAAATATTCCTCTGTATTGTAGTGTCTCGTAATTAAAAATGTAAAAAATAAGGGATATATAACACATATGTTTTATAAGACATGTATTAAAAGAATAAGATAAAAATTCGATTAGTTGAACAATACATCCTATTCAACTACAATAAACTCAATAGAGTAAGTTTCTACTGCATTACTATACATTTACTGCCTTCATAAACGAATTACGGCATAATATGTCAAGGTCCTTTAAAAAAGTTACTTCTAATACTGATGATGTCCTGATGAGCAAGATAACTTGATGGTTTATTAGTAATATATAAACTAATATACATAATTAAAAACGAACAAAGTGAAAGTTGGTTGCAAGACAAAAAATACAGTATTAAGGTTTATCATAAAAAACTTATTTTTTAAATCCAAGTGTACATAATATTGTAATTGAATGTAATACGAAATGAGTCAAAAATAATGATTTTGTGAATAACTAAGAAGTAGGAGAAGTTCTTCATGCAGAATACCTAAACTCTTTGATAATAGGAGATGTTATTTCGTATAATAAAAATAATGATATTATATTATCTTTGGTAGTGGAAGAACAGCAAACAGATTCAAATTGTTGTATATATATAATAAAATAATGGTTTTATGTTATATAATGCAGACATATATTATACAATATTATTAAAATATAAAAGATTTTCAAAATTTGAAATTACTAACCCAAAATAATCTGATTGATTGTTACCATTAGAATTTAAAATTTATGAATTACATATGCTCTATTTGAATATTGAAAGTATTAGTTTTAAATTTAAAATTTTAACTAATTTAGTTAGTTATTTTTAGATAAAAATGAATTAAATTGCATATTGAGTTTGAAATTTAAAGTTTTTTAAAATTCTTTTTCAATAAATAAATTTTAGAATCTTACTTAATTAGATATTAAACACTATTTATATATTTTCTTTTAAAATCATATTGCTAATAAATATCACGTGGCAATTGTATGCTATGAATATGTCATGTGACATTTAAATTTAAATTAAAAGTTGATATATAGTTATTATTAAAAAAAATAATCAATACTTAATTTAGGTTTCTTTCAAAAGTAATCAATAGTAAATTTAAAAAAATTGAAATAAGATTGATACTAAGTTTAGAAAAAATAAATATATATGAATTTTAAATTATTGCTTTAATTAATTATCATCATTATTATTAGACCAAAAATAACCAATACTAAATTTTAAAATAAAATAAAATAAGATTGATACTAAATTTAAAAAAATAACTACATATCAATTTAAATTATTGCCTTAATTATCGCCCTAGCTATTATTTAAACGGGAAGCTAACACGTGGCTATTATGCTTTGAAAATCATGTCATGTGACAATGTATTAGCTAAAATCAAGCCATGTGACAAAACCTCCTTTCATTTATTATATATAGAGATTTATATCTGAGTTAATTACATAAATAGTTAATATGGTTTATTTAAAATAACAGCTTTAGATATTTAAAAAAAGTAACGGATTTTAGTACTCACTTTTAGTTTCATAACAAATTTGAGTATTAACACTAACGGACGTTAGATTTCTGTTAAGTTTAAGGGCATTTTAGTTTTCATATTTTTGGACTATTTATGTAAATTAGAGGGACTATTTATGTAACTTAACTAAGATAATATATTTATATATAACTCTCTCTCTCTCTCTTTGTGTGTATATATATACATACATAAAAGTCTGGTATGGAACGAAGTGCACTATCTACATTGATCATAAAAGTTTGAAATATTTCTTTAACTAGAAGGAATTGAATATGAGGCAAGGACGATGGCTAGAGCTGGTCAAGGATTATGACTGTGAAATACTTTATCATCCGGGTAAAGCTAATGTGGTAGCTGATGCTTAAGCAGGAAGGAGAATCACAGTCCGATTAAAGTCATATAAACTGATTGTGAATTCACACTTGTTTGATCAAATAAAAGTTGCACAAGTGGAGACACTGAATGAAGAAATTTGAGGCATGAAGAATTACCGGTCAAGTTCAATATTTTGAAGAAAATGATAAAGGAATTAAAGTTTGTTTTGGACGAATTTGGATTCCTCGAAGTTGTAATGTTAAACCAATGATTCTTGATGAAGCGCACAAGTCGAAATACTCAATTCATCCAGGTGCAACCAAGATGTATAACGATTTGAAGAAAGAGTATTGGTAGCCTGGAATGAAAAGAGATATCGCTAAATATGTTAAAAATTGCTTGACTTGCTTACAAGTTAAGGTTGAACACCAGAAGCCATACGGAAAAATGCAACCATTAGAAATTCCATTATGGAAGTGGGAGCATATTACGATGGATCTGGTAACAAAACTTCCAAAAACTACAAAAGGATATGACACGATATGGGTAATTATCAACCGTCTGACAGTGCTCACTTTATACCCATTCGTGAAAACTATTCTTCTTAACAAATGGCGCAAGCATACGTTAATGAGGTGGTATCAAGGCATGGTGTGCCAGTATCTATTGTATGAGATAGAGACACACGTTTCACTTCAAGATTTTGGAGGAAATTTCAAGAAGGAATGGGCACCAAATTGTTAATCAGCACAGCATATCACCCACAGACCGATGGGCAAAACAAGAGAAACGATTCAAATGCTCGAAGATATGTTACGTGCATCTATTATTGATTTTGGTGGCAGTTGGGATAAATATTTGCCTTTAGCCGAGTTCTCTTATAATAATAGTTATCATTCTAGCATTGGAGTGCCCCTGTTCGAAATGCTTTATGGTAGAAAACGCCGCACTCCTGTATGTTGGGGAGAGGTCGGTCAAAGAGAACTTGCTAATAAAGAAATGGTGGAAACGATGAATGAAAAGATAGATCAAATCAGAGCGCATACAAAGACGGCTCAAGATAGACAAAAGTCATATGTTGATAAACGTAGACGACCAATTGAATTTCAAATGGGAGACTATGTTATGTCGAAAGTCTCTCCATCAAAAGGTGTGATTCGATTTCGTAAACATGGTAAGCTAAGTCCACGGTTTATTGGTCCGTTTAAAATTATTGCCCGTGTGGGGCAAGTGGTGTATCTTTTAGAATTACCCGAGGAATTAAATAAAATCCATAACACATTTCACGTGTCATATTTACGAAAATATTTGGTTGATGAAACGACATATGTGCCCTTCAATAAGATTGAAGTGGATAAAAAGCTTACTACATAGAAAAGCTAGTGG